>CAIGRP010132696.1:0-10566 GCA_903798385.1 Fraxinus cuspidata
TTTTTTTTTTTATGTCTTTTTTTTTGGTAACCTGTTTTTGGTTTTTTCGTGTTTGTTTAGTTTTATGTTTTCGTTAAGTATATAAAAATCTTTCAGGAGGATGTTGTTCTGTATTATCTATGGTATTGTTAAGAGGTAAGCATATAAAAAGTAGGCTTAAAATATTTATACACAGGTTGATGAAAACTGTACAAGGAGGGATAAAAACTGTATAAGGAGGGAGCAGGGAAATAAGAATGGAGAGAAATCGAGAGAAGAGAGAAGGAAAAAGAAAAAGAAGGGTTGAGAGACAGAGAGATCATGAAAAACAAAATAAAAGACAAGAATAAGGAGGATGAAGAAAAGAAGATGACATATAAAGGAAAATAGAAGACTAGCAATCTTGAATATTGGCCATTTTAATTTGTCACAGAGAAATTAAATGATAGGAGTTTAATTTACAAAAATCACTATCACTATCACTACAATATAAAAGAGGCAAACACTGGCTCTAGAGAGAGAAAAAAATGTCCGATGATGAATACATGGTGTTTTCGTGTGGCACGGAGACGACACGGAGCTATGTCTCTGTCTCCACACAGAGACATACCCGTGTTTCCGTGTCTCAATGGAGACACGAGCATGTCGACATGAAGACACGTCAGTGTCTCCATGGAGTCACAGAGCTGTGTCTTTGTGTCTACATGGAGATATGCTCATGTCTTCATGTCTCGATGGAGACACGGAGCTGTGTCTCCGTGTCAAATATATATATATTTACTATGGTGCTAAAAAATTCTCCGTGTGTGTATTTGGAACGTTTGGATGGTCGGTATTCGAAGAAAATGGTGTAACTTTTGCATACAGTGCTAGGAAGAGCGATAGGGTCGGGCAAATGCATAGGTGAGAAGCATGTGTTTTTATATCTCTCAATATCTTCATGCCAATCAGATTCTCTATATGGAACGATCAAAGGATATTGTAAAGGATCATAAAAACCATAGTAATAGTGAACTTTGTGCGATTCACCATAGTGACCATATATAGTAATAGCATGAACACAAACATTTGTATTTTTATCATCTTCGGCCAATACAGTAGCTACTTTAGAAGTTGTAGGAGTATAAAAAATCCTTTGATCAACTCTAGGATCGCATCTTATTTGTATCCGATGGTGTTGCAAGTTAGGTATATTACTTAAAGACCTAAAGAATTTACTATATGAATTTACGTTTAGAATTTGCATTAAAACAATCAAAGTAGATTCAACAAAGTTTTCTGAAATTTTCATATGATTTTGAAGCTCATTATTTGTATCATAAAAATATAACTGCATATAAGAAGGTATATTATTCTCCGACATAAGTTGGTTTACATTATGATACACTTGTTCCTGCACCCTAAATGTATAAATACCTTTGTATGTTTTAAAATGTTCTTTATCATATTTTACACCAAACGAAGTGAATGCAAAGTGGTTATTAAGTGGAGACAATCATTGTGAAGAATGTATATTTGAAGCTATTTTGTACGAGATGCCTAATGCTTTAAGACGTCTTTTTGCTACATTTCTTATACTTTGCAATCCTAATCATCCAAAGTCCTGATGGGATAAGTTTAAGGTTTATATGATTGATGATTATGTACATCAAAATATATATGTAAGGGTTGCTGAATTACGAGCTTTAGAAGACATCAATTCTATTTTGGAATCATTAGGTAAGAACATAAATGATTATGAAATAGTTCCATTCATTGTAAATATAGATGAAATTGAAAGGTTGAGAATAATGATTGAAGACGAGACAACTAATTTTGATACTCAAAGGGGGCTTACTTGTGCATTAACATTAAATAAAGAACAATAATTTGCATATGATACAATCATGGAAAAAGTTAAATTAGAATCAAACGGTGCTTTCTTCATAGATAGTTCAGGTGGAACACGTAAAACTTTTTTTTATAAAGTACTCCTAAGTGGTGTAAGGTCACAAAAATTTAATTGCTTCAGCAACAATATCATCTGGAGTATCTATGTCTTTTTTACCTGGAGGTCAAACAACTCATTCAAGATTCAAAATTCCTTTGGAAATTTTTGGTGAAATAAGTTGTTCTGTTAGCAAGCAATCAATTCCTTAGCAACCAATCAACTTTAGGAACTTTGTTGAAAATGTCTAAATTAATCATTTGGGATGAAGCACTTATGGTTAATCATTCTGTTATAGAAGCTGATAAAATGCTTAGAGATATTACTGATTATAATTTGCTCTTTGGTAGGAAAGTAGTAGTCCTTGGAGAAGATTTTCGACAAATTTTATTAGTTGTGCGAAAAGGGAAAAATATGATAGAATGAAAGCTAACTTTGTTTTCTCAGACTTATGGCTTCCTTTTTGTATCTACTATTAATCGAAAATATGAGTGCTAAATTGGATCCCACCTTCTGTAGTTACTTGCTGAGAATTCAAGATGGAATAGAGGAAGAACATACTTGTAAATGCATTAAACTTCCAGAGAATATAGTATTACCATTTGTAGATGAAATTACATCCTTAAAAATCTTGATACATAATGTTTTTCTTGATATAGATATAGAAGATAATCTTCACGCGATGGCAAGCCTAGTTATTCTTACACCTACAAATGAATGTATTGATCATATTAATAGAATTTTACTTGAAGAAATTTCTGGTGAAATTTATACATACTATAGTTTTGATATAGCACTTGATAAGTTAGAACAGAGCCTGCAAGAAGATTTTTGAATAGTCTAACCTCAAATGGCATTCCACCCCATGAATTGATGCTTAAGATCCTGTGATGTTATTACGAAATATCAATCCTTCAGAAGGATTATGCAATGAGACACGCCTTACTTGTTGAAAGTTTGAGAAGAATGTCATTCTGGCGGAAATCACAACTCGTGAATATTGTCGAAAACATGTTTTCTTACATAGGATCCCTTTTGTACCTCTAAAAAGTGATCAAAATTCAATTCAATTCAAAAGAACTCAATTTCCAATTAGGCTATGCTTCGCAATGACGATAAACAAAGCACAAGGTCAAAGACTTGATTTTGTTGGTTTGTATCTTCCCCAACCAGTTTTCTGTCATGGTCAACTCTATATAGCATTATCAAGAGCAAAAATAAGCAAATCTATCAAAGTCCTACTTAAACCCATAAATGTTGACCATTTACACGAAAGATGTACCACAAATGCTGTCTACAAGGAAATCCTTTCATTAATACACAAGTAGAATGAGGCAACTATACAGAAGGGAAATGAGGTGGAAATGGAGTTTTTTTTTTTTTGTTATAATTCTATGAGCTTTGACAGAAATGGGAGAGGGCATTTAGGTATACTTGTAGGGCCAAGTTCAAGAAGGGAAATCGGAAAGGACACGAGGTTGCTGTTAAGATCATTCAAAAGAAGAGGTTTTAGTTTTTCTCCCCTTTTTTTTCAAAATTTTCTACCTTGCTTTGGCATGGTTTTATTTTCTTATGGGATTGTAAATTATTACACATTTTGGCAATTTTTGTCAACAGGATTTCGCAAAATATATCCATGGTACATTGTTTTCACAATCCTAATTGATCCTATTTTATTCATGCAGGTGGTGAACACCCTCTTTCACATGATCATAACAATAACAATGCTCATGGTCACATGCATGTTGGAACGTATCATTCACATTCCTTGAAGGATCTTTCTGTTGCATTGTCAGTCTTGGGTAAGTAGAAATTTGTGAATACATGCTTTCCATCTTTCCTATCTCCCCACTGCCCTTCAAAAATGCGAAATCACTGCATTTTTATAAACTCTGTTTATCCGTTTGTCATGCCTTTCACACATTCATAATTATCTCTAGAAAATAATTACGAAATACATTTGGAAGGTAGAATAATTTATGGTCCTCATGTAGAAAAACATAGTCGGTGAAGTGAAAGTGAAAACAAATCTTTTGTTCCATGGCGCCGTCGAAGGCAGTCAAATGTCGTAACTCGACATTCAAATTATTACTTTTGTTGGCCTACACATTCCTATAACCCGGCATGATTTATTGAACTTTGTGGTATGGGAATTGGCATGTAATGATCTTCCGTGTTGAAATGTTTAAGCTGTATACATGTGTAGTCTATATATCCTAAGCACTATATTATCGATGATGCAATTGATTCTAGGGGTGGGCAAAAAAACGAAAAAACCAACTAAACCTAACCGAGTTGGGGGTTTGGGTTGGTTTGAATCAACAAATGGGTTTGGTTAATTTTAACCATTACAAAGTCAAGTTGGGTTGGTTTCGGTTTAAGCAACCAACCCATCAATTAACCTATCCTACCTGCTAATATATTTTTTTGTATTCTTTTCATTTTAAAATTCATCTTTTTAAACTTAAAAAATTAAATAATAAACCACAAATATAATTATTTTTCAAACAATTTATTTACCTTCTACGCTTCTTCTACCAAAATTCCAAATTTAGAAAGAAAAGAAAGAAAGTAGAAGAAGTGTTTGTTGTAAATTCCAAATTTAGATTATATCATTGCTTTTCTTTTTTTTCTTTTTTTTTGTGTAATTGTTTGTTGGTAACTATCAGATATATACACGATGATTTTGGAAAAATCATCTCATTTTCATTTTCATTATATATATTATTGATATGCACTACGTAAGCAAGAAAATATATATGTATAGAAAGGAAATTTTTTAACCCAAAATAGATAGACAATTCTTTTTTAATTCGCACCAATGTCCAAAAACCAAACCAAACCGATTTCGTTTGGAATTTACCCAAACCGATCAAGTTGGTTTCGGGTTGGATTCAAAACCAAACCAACCCGAACCATGCCCAGGCCTAATTGATTCAATTTGAATATTTTGCTGGGTTCTATACATTTTTGTTTCCTCAAAATTTTAGCCGTCATTGGCGTGGTAGTATCTTTCTCCTTTCTCTATTGTTTTTATTTGTCTATTCTTGTTATGTTTTCCTTCTGTTAAACTGAGAAGCTTTTTCTCCTTTAACAGATCTCAATGCTGACAAATAAGTTTGGCTATTATATATATGTAGATTCTGTTGAGGGTCCAATGCCACAAACAAGATTTGTTTTGAAGAAGGCTCTTCAATTTGGCCACGCCGTAGTTGTTGTTGTTAATAAAATTAATAAACCATCTGCTTGTCCAGAATTTGTTGTTAATTCCACCTTTGAACTGTTCATTGAACTTAATGCATCAGATGAACAGGTACGTATTCCACATCTAAACAGAGAACACTCGTAGTTTGAATTTGGAGATTGATTAAACCTATCTACAGATTTCAACTTTCATATGGCCTGACCACAAGCCTGTATACATACCTGCATTCTTGATTCTTATACTGTGTGAGTTGGATTTATACTGTGTCTTTCATTACAGATTCATTTCATAAACTAGCAATTGGGCCATCAATTCAAGTAACGGGCTCTAATTTGAGTGCAGTAACTCTTTCTTCAAATCGTAATTCTATTAGATGGAAGAGTAAATTGAAATTTATCACTACTTTGAAATATTAATTGTAGTCGTATTAGTTGATGAGATATTTCTATACTCCAATACTCTAGAGATTGTACTGTGGATTTTAATCTGCAGTTGATTTTTGTTCTTTTTGCAGTGTGATTTCCAAGTAATATATGCTAGTGGGATCAAGGGAAATGCTGGCCTTTCACCTGAATATTTGTCAGAGGATCTTGGACCTCTTTTTGAGTCCATTATTAGATGCATACCTGGACCCATATTGAGAAAGATGGTGCACCTCAAATACTTGTTAGTGGTTGTTCATTTTCTCAAAGTTTCTCATTTTTTCTGTTATGCATTCTTCTAACGGTCGGTTTGATCTTTGTTGGATGTGTCTTGTGCTTTTTTATCGTGTTTAAACTTATTTAGGCTACAAATATCAAATATGATGAACATAAAGAGTGCATAGCTATTGGACATTTATATGCTGGGGCATTGCACAAAAGAATGAATGTTAAGGTAGGTTTACTGTACAAATGAGAAGCTTCTTAAATTAATAAATAAATAACTGTGTGTTGAAGGATGGGGTCGACAAACTCCATGATTTCCTCAACAAGGATATGACAGATAGAGTTCTGTATGTTTGTTCTATAAGTTTAGATATCTACCTCTGAAAATGAAGGCAAATTTGTTAGAGTAAGTGAACTTTTTGTGTACGAGAAATTCTTTAGATTTCCCGCGAAGACGGTAGAAGCCAGTGATATATGTGCTGTTTGTGGTGTTGATGAGATTCGGGTGTTGTTCCCATTGTTATAACTTACTTGTGATTTAGGGTTTATCTTACACCTACACGGTTATCTTATTTAACTGGTGAAATTTCTTTCAAGACACTAACATTACCTTGAAAATAATACAATTCGTGCATTGCACGGGGCAAAAACTAGTACTTTAAAAAATTTTAAAACTTTAATCTCGAGAGTGTTGTTTCGTCACACATAAAAACAATGTATGTTTTTTGCCTATGCTTTTTCTCTCTCTCTCTCTCTGAAGGTTATTATTTATGTAAGTTTAATAATTCAATCTTTGAGTAATGTTGTTTTGATGACACTTCTCTCTGCAGAATGAGGCTTCAAAAGGAAAATGAATTGTCTTCATGTATACAATTCATTTGCAGAGCAGTTAAAGATAGATACAAAAATGAATGGATTATTTTCATGAATTGAAGTGACCTATTCCCCAGAGGATTTGGATAGATTTGATTCTTGTTGATCTTGAGGTGGAATTTGGAATTGTATTCTATGTATTTTCTACTGTGTTCTCATCATTGATGCATAGATTATATTTTAAAAATTGTGGAACACAGAGACTTTAGAGTTTGAGAAGCCCATTTCAATTAATGCATTGTTTTTAAATTAGTTTAACTGATCATGGATGTTATGTTGGCACTTTGTTATGGAAGTTTTCAAATGATAGTTATGAACATTTTTATTACTTTCCTAATATGATAGCACAACAACATGTTTATTTTGATGGAAGAGGATAAAAAACCCGAGAAACATGATCGGGTTAGTTCCAATGAAGAACAAGTACAACAAAACAATACAGCGCCAAGGAGAATGGATAGAGGAAAAATGCTAATAAGCAAGTCCAGAGAGGATAAATTTCTTTATGTGAGATTCCCAAAATCCCTACGACGGCACATACCATCAAAATAGTTAGCACTTCTGCTGAATAATCCCATGGCAAGTCCTTCGCATATACAACTGCTAACAGTATTGTCAAGCCTGAGATGTTGTTCATTACAACTCTACTATAAATCTGCAAATCAAATGAAAAATATTTCACCAGCGAGGCTGTTATGAAATAAGCCAAGATAGAGGCAATAATAAAATAAATCAAACAAGAGGAACACAAAGATTTTATTGAAAATCCAAGACAGAAAAAACCACCGGTAGAATATGAGTATTTCAATATAATCAATAATGAATGTTGTTTATACTATACCTAAATGCTCTCAATCAAGATCTAAAACTCTCTCAAGGTTATATCAATGTTGTGTTATGTTTACAGGTTGTCAATGCTGTATATAAACCTTAGAAATATAGTTATAGATGATGTGGAGTATTAAAATGCACTAAAACTCGAAATGGGCCCGGATAGGATATATGCTTGAGGGGCAAATGAGCGGTAGACCCGACAGTGCAGCGCTTAGGCACTGTATATAGGGCGCTGAGACACTGCTCTTGGGAATCTAACGCTTGGGCGCCCGACATCTATTTCAAAAGTCCTTATTCTATCTTATGACTTATTCAAGGTTCTTTTCCAATTGAAACTCCAACCCCAACGGAATTTTGGTCATTTATCAATAATTCAAAGGAATCAGAGCACATTCTTCAACCAACTCATCAACTAACTCTCCACCCTTACCACACAAGCCCCCTAAGGGCTAATTCAATAATAAATACCAACTAAGTTCAAGCAATGCTCAAACTTAACAATGAGAAGTGATTTCTTGATCATATCAGTAGAATTCTCCTCGGTATCTGTAATACCCAAAATAAAAATATACGTACAATTTTTTTATAAGGCATAAATGCAAGTTTTGAGATTTTAGGGTAACCTAACAATTATACCCTTTTTTAGGGATATTGTGTTAATATTCATAATAGTTCGATATATATGAGCTTTAAATGAAATTAAATTTTAATATTATTTTGGATATCTATTAAATTATTATCGAATTATCTAATAAAAATTATTTAGATAAAAAAAAATTAAATTTTGTACATATCTACACTAGAATCTTATCATCATATAGTTATATTTTTTAAAATTTTGAATTTCATGATAAGTTTGTTTGATTAAAGATAAATCCAAATTTGAATTTAGAGTCCTATAAGAATTCTCATTATGTAATTATCCTTATCAAATCACACCTTTAAATACCCTCTCGTTGTTGCATTTCAATTAACACAAATTAAGAGAGAAAAAAAAAACAGAGAAAGAGAGAAAAGAAATGAGAGAGAAGAAAACGTAAGAAAGAGAGGGGGGAAAAGAAAAATAAAAAGGAATAAGTTTTCTAGCGCGTTCAAGATCTGTTCATAAGAATTTTCAATCCTAAGTAACTCAAGTATACAATCAATTTGACGGATTATGTATGGATTTCTCTAAATGTCAAGTCTTTGTATTTTCACCTTTTAATGTTTTAAGATAAGTATTTTATGTGCTATTATTTGATCCAAATTAAAAAAGGATCTTGTGGATTATACTATAGGGCATTTTCATGTAGATCTTCACAAAAACCAGTCATTGGGCTAAATACCTCAAGTGAAGATTGAGAATGGTATGACCTAAGAGAGAATGAGGCGGGCAGGTTTCTATTTCACTAGAAAAGTTATTTTATGCTTGCTTTTTATATTAGATTGTGAAAATACTCATATGAAATTTATATTAAGTGTATTCGTATACAATGCAGCGGCAGACGGGTGACAATGCAGCGCCGAGGCGCTTCACGTATGGCGCTGAGGTGGTGCATCTTGGGATAAAATTGACACCATTGGATCTGTATGGCTCCTAAGCCCCAATCCCCACTCTTGGACGCTCGACCTCTATCCCAAAAGTCCCTATTCTATCTTACGACTTATTCAAGGCCCTTTTCCAACCGAAACTTCAATCCCAATGGAATTTCGGTCACATATCATCAGAGTCCTTCATAAATTCATTATTAATGCTCTCGTGAAATGTGTGCGTACGTGTGCACATGCTTGAGTGCTTGCATTTGAGAGAGAGAGAGAGAGACCTCGGAGAATGTTAAAGATGCCGCTTTTTCACCCTTTATACTGACTGGAAAGATAGCTTCTATTAAGATTCTTGTATTCATTGCCCATGGCACTATCACAAATGAGATGGAGAAAGAAGGCACCCGCATGGCATATGATAACTGTTGGATACTAGTCGTGAGAGGTCCTCCACCAAAGGTCAATGAAGCAATACCCAACACTATTATAATTACACATTTTACAAAATCCAGGAAAGAGTATCCAGGAACGTTTTTTTCCCATACAATCTGCAAGTTAAGGGAGGAAAAAGGAAAAATGGATTACTTAATTTGCAATTAGATCAGTAAATTGTACGAAGTGTAACAAAAAACTTCTGTAGAAAGTTAAATAATTTACTTCTCACCTTGTCAAATTCATCTACACTTTTAGTCTTGTCAGAGCATTTAGCAACAAGACTGGCTTCATCAAGCCATCTTTCTAGTCCATGGACAAATTCATCTTTATCAATTGTATTATTACGATCTATATCGAAATGGTGAAAGAATATATTAACCACATCCTCAGACTTCGGCTTAAGGTTTCCAAATTGGACTTTACTGATTATTTTCTCTAATTCCTTTCTTGATATCTTCATGTTTTGGTCTTCATCGTACTGACTGAAGATGCTGCCAGAACAAAAAGAAGATTGTGAGTAATTTCTGTCAAACCGAGAAAACAAACAGGTAAATTATGATAAATTACTTGATAAGTCTCCCAATGTTCGGTTTTCCATCTTCCATGATAAGCGATTCTTCTTTTTGTTGGCTTCCAAAATGCTTTAGAATTTTCGACATTATTTGATCAATATTCAGTTCACCTTTTTCCATCAGACTAAACTGTTGAAAGTCCTGCAGCGGATCAACCCGAATAAGGAATATATTTATAATTAATTTCAAAAACTACTATTGTTGTATATTACACTTGATAGGAAGTTTGGATATTTTTGTTTCATCCTTTATTAGAAAAAGAAGCTACAAATCTATGATTGGAGTCTGAATACATTTATAGAAGCAACATCACGCAAATAAAAATTAGGAAGCTTGCCTTGTCTGAAAATTCTCTTGAAACGAAACCAGTGTTTTGAGCTAACTTTACGCATGCGTTAGCAAATTTAGATTCATTGGTTTTATTGTCATCGCCTGAATCAGGTGCTTCCATTTCATAGGCTTCTTTTATGTCTTTGTCGGATATCCATGGCATGACTTTTTTCAACAACTCTGCCAATTCAGTTCCTGTTATATATCCGTCTCCATCTTTATCTGTTTCATCAAATACACTAC
>CAIGRP010132717.1:0-18732 GCA_903798385.1 Fraxinus cuspidata
TCTTGATGTAATTGGCCTTCAATTCCTTGCTATGAATTGATCTTCACTCCCAAAATATAGCAATTAACCTCTTGTTCTTGATGAATTTGATGATAATATTGTGTATGAAGAGGCAAGAGAAGTCCTCTATGTGTAGCCCTCGTTTTCTATTTATAAGAGTTAGAAAATATGTTAAAATTGCGTCCAATTTGGTTTCCAAAGGAGTTTGAATCACAAAAAGAAACTAAAGATTCGTCTGTAGAAAATGCTGTGCACGTACACTGGTATACCTATTGCGCACATGCCATATAACTATATGACTCGCGGATTGCGAAAAATAAGGCCGTGCGCGCGTACCATGAATTGCCCGGGTGCACACACAGGTTTGTCTCTGGACAACTTTCGATAATTTGGTCATAACTTTCTCTACAGATATCTAATTGAGTCGATTCAAAATGCGTTGGAACTTTAATTCAAAGATATACAATTCTCTAGAATAATATTTTTCTAATTCGAACGTTTACTATCCAAAACATGCATCTCAAGTTGAGGCGGAAAATCTGTAGCATAACTTATTCGGCTGGAAATTGATTTGTATAAATACTTCCACTATATTTCACTCATTTGACCTCCAATTGCATCCAATTGATCCTATATGATCTTTAATAATCGTTTTGTAGTCCAAATCAACTATTGAATGTTTACACCTTCTTCTCCAAACTTTGGATTTCCTTCGTATTTTGCACGTTTTTCATTCATTTCTTTCAAATCCACCAATTTGCATTGAGTTCAACCTAAAAAATATAATTAACATAAAATTAAGTTATAACTCATTCAAATAACTACAAATACTCTAATTTAATGGACTAAATAAGTGTACAAAATACACTTATCAGTTGTTATAGACAATATTTTCGCCTTTAACATAGCTCTTGATCTTATGCAAAATGAGGATCCTGAACCACAGTCTGTTAAAGACTGTCAACAAAGAAATGATTGGCCAAAGTGGAAAGAAACCATATAGGTGTAATTGAATTCTTTAGAGAAACAAAAAGTGTTTAAACCTGTATTTCGAATACCTGAAAATGTACGAAAGATAAATGAAAATAATGAAATTACAAGATACAAAGTCCGACTCGTAGCTCAAGGTTTCTCACAAAGACCATAAATTGATTATAAAGAAACATATTCTCCCGTAATAGACATCATTAATTTTAAATCTTAATTAGTTTGATTGTGTCACAAAGACTCAATATGCACCTTATGAATATAGCAACTGTCTATTTATGGTTCACTTGATAGTGACATACATATGAAAATCCCTGAAAGACTTAAAGCGCAAGAACCAAATGATACATGTCCAAGAAACATATTTTCAATTAAATTGTAAAGACCATTATATGGATTGAAACAATCCAGACGCATGTAGTATAATCTCCTTAGCGAATATTTGTTGAATGAAGACCATAAAAATGACGAGTCTGCCCATGTGTTTTGATGAAGAAAACAAATATTGAATTTGCAATTGTGGCAGTTTATGTTGATGATTTAAATTTAATTGGAACTTTTGAAGAGTTCAACATGACTGCAAATTCAACAAATTAGATATTGTAAATCGATCCTTAGGATCTAGGATTAAAGATCTTACAGGTGAACTTGAGAAGTCTTTTAAGAGAGTTAATGAGTTGACCACTGGGAATGAAAAATTAGAAATTTGGGTTAAGAACCTTTTGAGCTAACTTGAATATTCCAAGTCTCAACTTCTTACTTTCTCTAGTGAATCTAAAAAACTAGACAGTCTTTTGGGGTTGAATAAGCCCACTGGAAACAAGGGAGGCCTATAACATAATCACCGATCATGATAGGGCTAGTACTTCCAAAACCATTTTTATCCGTGCCACCAACCAGCCTATGTATGTTCATAATCATGAACTCAAGAATAAGGGTATCATAGGACAGAGGTCTATTAGAAAGTGTAGGACCTACCAACATAGGATTAGATATCAGCGACCACATAACTTTGGACCTAGGTTTAAATCGATCCTTAGGATCTAAGATTAAAGATCTTACAGGTGAACTTGAAAAGTCTTCTAAGAGAGTTAGTGAGTTGACCATTGGGAATGAGAAATTAGAAATTCAGGTTAAGAACCTTTTGAGCAAACTTGAATATTCCAAATCTCAACTTCTTGCTTTCTCTAGTGGATCTAAAAACTTGACAGTCTTTTAAGGTTGAACAAGCTCGCTGGAAACAAGGGAGGCATATAATATAAACAGACCGATCATAATAGGGCTAGTACTTCCAAAACCATTTTTATCCCTACCACCAACTAGCCTATGTATGTTCATAATCCTGAACTCAAGAATAGGGGTATCGTAGGACAAGGGTGTATTATACAGTGTAGGACCTACCAACATAGGAATAGATATGAACGATCAAGTGACTTTGGACCTAAGTTTGTCCCTACCTCTTTCAATTGTGGTGAGTTAGGACATATAAGGCCTTGGTGTCATAAATTCCTGAATAGAAATCGAAATCAGAATTTCACTAGAGTTAGAAATCAGAATTGTGATGGCAAAATTGACTTCCTTACTAATCAAGATCATTTGACCAAATTTATGATATATTTGACTCGGGATAAGTCTTCAACTAGCCAGGTTTGAGTGAAAAAGAGCAATCTGAAAAAAATTAGAAATTGATCACGGTACTCTTAAAGGTAAGAACGTTTGTATATCTAATTGATTAGGTACTTTTGATGCATGCTTATGTTTTTTAATTGATTTATTCATTATTTCATTCATCTCAATTTTTTTTTTTGTTTAATTTTACTTTTTAGGTAGATTGATTTTAAAAAAAAAAAAATTGAAGAATTGAAAAAAAAATGTAATATGGGGGAAATTCTTTACTACATCATGGTATATGATTTACTTGAACATGTATATTGTGATCAAGTATGAGTTTAATTGATGTACTGTAGCATATTTTCCATTACTTTGTTTAGGTTGATGTGGAGTACTTAGTATAGGTTTCTTTATGTACCATTTGCACTGCACACAATATGATCTTGTGACTAAGTCTTAACCGTGTGTAAGATTTGGGATGGCCGTCATCTGTTGGTTATGTAACATTGAATATGAATTGACCTTAATTTAGTAGATCTAAACTTGAGTATATCCCCTTAAATAAAATAAAATGTTTCATCTTATACTCTTATTCAAAGTCTATTTGACTCGAGTAATGAAACTCAAGGGGTTTCTCTTAACCTGAAGTCCTATGATCAACTAACTTAGAGTCATCGACCCAAAACTCGTTACAGAGGTCATCTTAGTCTCGTAATGGAGAAGAGTCTACACATAAGATGTGAAAAATTGAAAAGAAAAATGACGAGCTCAAAAAAAATATAAATTGTGTGAAAATGTATATATGTTCAAAGTAAAGGGGAGAAAAGAATAATTTACATGAAAAATGAGTTTTATTTATATGTCCTAATATGCATTATTGATTTGTCTTTCATTAGTAGGGGAATAAACTTATTTAACATTGATGTTTAGCATGTCATTTCTCAAAATTTTAAGGTTTGGAGTCTTAATCACGAGGAATTAGTGACATTTAACACACATGAGTCACTAATACAATTTACTCCAAACTTAAACTAAGTATGTGGGAAAGTTTACTGATCATTGATTATACTTGTACATGCTATCAACTGCATTGTTGAGTTATTATATATTGTTGTTATCTTTGTCATTTGTGACAAAAAGGAGGAGAGATGATGAGATGCATTTAAATTTTAGTTTATTTTGTAGTAAGAGAGATATTTTTTTATTATTATTTTATCTTTTGAAGGGAAGATGATAGTATGGTATTTAATTTAAATTTTGGAAGTTTGTAGTAAGGGGGTAATATTTTTTTGAATGCTTAGCTTTTTTAAGTTTTGATGTTTTGTGATATTAATGTTTCAATTGGTGTTTTGATTAAGATTAGTATTACTTCTCAATATAGCTAGCATATGATAGTTTGTTTAAATTATTATATTTCATGTATCACGTACTTTTACACTTGGTATTTGTGTTATTGATTTCACGAAATAGGTTTCAAGAAATGCAAGAAACAGACATTCAGTTTGAGTTTGGGTAGATTAGTTTTGTTTTTATATTCTTAAATTGTATTGCATAATTTTGTCACAAAATGTCAAATGGGGGCATTGTTAGGTTTTTAGTTGTATTGTCAATTTTTTAGATAAAGTGATTATTGTAAAAGAATAGGAATGTTACTAAAGAGTTGTAAAAGTCTCAGAGTCTTTTGCAGGATTGTATAGATGGATTAGAAGTATTTGGGTTCGAGTATGGAATGAGGAGAAAGAGTCGTTGGATTTACGCTAGCCTGTCGCCTAGTTGATGATCGAGCGTTCAAAGTAGAATCATTGTCGCCTACCTGTCGTTCGGCTCTCGATCGAGTGACATACCGTTTGCTCAGCTGTCGCTAGCTTGGTGCTCGAGTGACGGTATTTTTCGAGAAATCCTAATTTGCGTTTTTCAAGAATTTTATCTATCATATACTATCTAAACTCCTCATATTATAAATACCCAATGGTCAGTGCGTTTTTGCGAGTAGTTGATAATTGTTTTACTTCCTTATATCATTATTTCAAGATCTAAAAGCTCATCCAAATATTGAGATTAACTTTTTTATTCTTGAGATCAATCAACCACAAGTTTGGGAAAACATCGAATTCTTATAATCAAAAACTTTCATTTCCTAGATATCATCATGAATGTATTTTCTCAATAACTTTCAGAGGTTGCTGAAAATTAAGGAAGCTTAGACCAGAAGTACATGAAGAACACAAGAACGATGCGTTCTTGGTGGTCCACATGAGATAGACAATTTCAGAAGATCGAGAGCTGGTGTGAATGAAGCACATTCCAGCGGGTATTGAAGATTGTAAGAATTAGATCGGTGAGTCTAGTGGGTTGTTTACGCTGGATCATACTGTAAATTCTTATTGTCTATAGTGGAAACTACTGGCGTCTCGAGGTTTTTACCTAATTAATGATTTTTCCCATCATCAAATCTTGTGCTACTTAATGCTTTAATTGTTTATTGTGGCAATTCAACATATGATAACTTGACTAAACGTCTAGAACAATTAAAAAGCAATTTGTTGCTTTTGATTGATAAATTTAATTCCATGTTATTCACATATGATGTGATTTTAGGGTTGAACTAACAACTTTCATATTTCAATACATACCTATGCATAAAAGGAAAAAAAAATAGCAACTATAAAATTTTCATTCGTTAAATTATTCTATCAACTATAAAACCACAAAAGCAATTATGGAATACGTGTCATAGAACAGGTCCATCGAATTAAAGCAAGATCCAATTACATGAAATTAACTTTTAAAGTCGGATTTGACAAAATTCATTGATTTATTGTATCATAATCATGAATTCTACAACAAAGTCAATGCAAGATCAAAAAGTAAATTTTAATAAGTGCAAAACTTAATTCAGGGACGGTGAAGCAGAAGAGATAATGGAGGTATTCTTTTAGTATCTAATACTAATTTACTTGGAAAGCAATATTGCGTATTATAAAAAGTGTAAAACTAGGTTGCAATTTGCAATTTTTTTTTTTTTTTTTTAGGGGCTCAATAATTTTGGGCCATGATTATGCTAAATTTTGTTTCGCGCCATGATTTAGAATACTGCTATGAACAGTACAAACACTGCAATGAACAAAATTGTAACACCCTTTTATTTTGTAATGCCTCTAGGAATATTGTTTAGTTCAATACGTCGGCAATTAGTTTGAGACTCGCCAAGCTCAATCTAGAGTAGACTTTAGTTTTTGTTTCTTATGTAGTATTTTCACCAGGTTACTTCTTCTTCAACAAATCCTAACTAGAGAGAACATTCATCTAAATGTTAGAAGCACAATAGAGAAAGAGTATAACGAGAGAGATCTTACAGTACAAAAAATGTGGATGCAGGTACCAAGATAAGAACTGCTCCAAATCTACAAGCATCACACAAAAACACTACAAAATATCATGTAAAAAAAATTGAAAATGATGGCACAAATTATAGATATTAAACCTTTATTCATAGAAATTAACTATAATTACTACAATATTGGTACATGCATGTAAAGGGTTGGTTCTGGAATTAAGATAGGAGTCTTATCTAACGGGAAAAGAACAACCTGTAAATTCAGCCGAGGGAGCTTTGATTCCATCATATCTAATATGCAACTAATATAAAATACTACTTGGAATAGTATATTTCTTATACAAAAGTGGAAGCAACTGGGCTAAAGGAAAGATAATAGTTTCTTTTACAAAGAACATCAAAGTTTAATATGAAGATATGTTTTAAGAGAGAACGGGACACTGCAATAGGAACCATGATAGAAAGTGATATTGGCGCGGCTCAATCAGAGATCGTCGTTTACCATATATATTCTACCATTGTAAATACGTCTTCGGATTGAACCTCACCAACATCGCTTTCTTTGGCAGCATCACGATATCTCTCAATCATATGGTACTTGTGAATTTTTGACATTTCAACCAATATTCAAGTTTCGAATGTCTTTTTTTCAACTTGAATATAAAGGGCAATGCACATATGTTGAATAAAGAATGGTCCCCCATCGCAACACAAAGACAATACAAGAATCATTTTATGGCATCTTAAGTGGGACATGAACTTGGGTGGATTAGAAAGAGGTGTAGTTGAAACTTATGTTGGTGGTTGGGGGTGGCAATTTTGATGTGGGATCATGAAAAATCATGGCTTTAATTCCGCGAATGGAGAAAAATCAATGCCCTTTTTGTGCATGATTATTTTTTAAAAAATCTGAAAAAAATAAAAACTCGGAAAAATGAATACTTTTTAGCATTCAATCCTATAGAATATCTACCTTCTACATTCATAATAAAAAAAAAATGGTATATAACACGAATGAATTATATGAATAATCCTTTAAAATGTTAGGACTAAGTGAAAACTTAAAATCCCTTACAATGATACAATCACAAAATGAGGGAACATATAAAATGCGTTAAAGTGATGATCGAGGACCTCCATCGAATGCTCTAGGAACATAACTAGAAGCAACAAAGTTACCACAAGAAAGGAAGAGAGAATGATATGATGGAGTGCTTTGTGAGTCGTCTCAAATTTCACTATAGGTATTTATCTCCATATATAGGACGGAGATTCACCATCACAATGGGATACGTATATATGTACAACTAAGTGGAGCAAATGGAGTTGAAAGGAAGAAGAATGTAGAAAGGTAGGGTTTAGCCTCGGGATGAGAAGGATAAGAAGGTGAGGAGAATGATGTGAAGGGGCTTTTAGGGTTCTCATGCTTAGCTTCTACTCAAAATATTAATTAAAAATCAAACACTTTTCCTTGTCTTGCGCATGCACTTGAAATATTCTCTACGAAATAACCCTAACAAATCCCTTTTTTCTTGTACCTGTCTTACATTAAATTATTTCATTTGACCTAGATTTGATAAATGAACCAAATCAGAGACGAAATTGTTGTATTGGCTTATTTGTATCATTTTCAAATATAAGTACATGATGTCTCACGTTCATTAAACAAGTAATACGAGTACTAGACTAACTAGCTTGTGTATATATTTATATTATATATCGATATAAGATTTCACAAGATCTAATTTCGTTTTAAGTAAAAGGTTTTTGAACATTACGTATTCTACTAATGCATTCATTAGTAGATAATTTTCTTTAATTTCGTTTTAGTATACATGTATGTGATTTATTTCATCTAAAAATTTAAACTATATCGAAAGACACATGATTATTTAATTTTTTTTTTTTTTTGTCTAAAACGTGCCCCTTATGCGATTAGATTCAATTCAATTTTTTTTTTTATTTAAATGCAATTTTCATGAACAAGTAGTAATAAACTTAAATTCAGAACATGTAGCGCATAACATGTTGAACTATTATGTTTAAAATTCAATCTATTAAAACACAATTTATCTTTAACAACATTACTAATCTAAGATCACGTCGATATGGTGGTATTTGAGTGGGCCGGACCCAAAAATTAAATTTGAATGAAATTTTTTTTTTAACAATAATAAGCAGGTTGTTCGAGCCCCTATGCAACCGGTCCAACCCAATGTGATTTGATTCGACTCAACTTGACTCGATTTGAGATGACCCGACTCAACATGATTGATAGCATTAGAGTTAATTGTGATTCCAGATCAATAAAGTATCAAGTAGAGCAATTGAATTAAGGAATCCATACGTGGAAACAAACGAAAGAGTAAAACTAAGGTGATGAGAGAGGAAGAGATAGTGGGTGGGTTGGAAACACGAGTGCAGAATGTCAGCGAAGGATTGTCTATAGAGAAGGTTCCACTGGTGTACCTACAAAAGTTTCATATTCTTTTACTTTTCTAAAAACATGCACTTTCACCAAAATTAAATTATAATAAACATATTTTTACTTTCATCTTGTTTTTCAAGGATTGTTTAAAATCACTTTCTATGCTACTCACATTTTTCCCTATTTTTAACCATATATTCTTCAAACAAATTATTTTGTTCTGAAAAACTACGCGCCCAAACAAGCTTTTAGTCTTTAAAATGAGATGATTAACTTAGCCTAACACAAGTTTTGAAATCAAGGATCACCAATTTAAAAAAAAAAATCAACATCCAATATCTTAATGAATTGGTTTATCATTTATCTTTTAGTGGGTAAAAAATATCAATTTAATGTACTTTCAACGATAATTCTTATCAGTAAATAGACTTTTCAAATTATTTTCAGGTAATCATCGAATTATTAACGTTGTCTTCCATTTGTCACCTCGCATCTCGGGATGTCAATTCGGCTTGTTGGCTTGGGCAGTCCACGGCTCATCCAGTAAAAAGTTAGACCCGACTTGGCTCATGGCTCGAGCTGAGCCTCTTTTCGAATGACGACTCGAGTAGGCCCTTTGGCCAGCTCGTGTCACAGGCCCGGGTACATGTTTCAGGCACTGAGGCAGGTTGTTCCCTGGGGGATGGTTTGGCTGACTCAATAAGCAACGAGCCTGAACCTTGAGCCAAGCCTCAGTTTTGTGATTCAGCTTTGACTCAGCTCGGGCCAAAAAAGCCCAAGCCATTTTTTGCCCAAGCACCCGAGCCATAATCTTCGGCTCGCGAGCCGACTTGTTTTCATCCCTATTTGCATCGTTTGAAAAATTAACGACACTATTTTTACGTCATCAAAATAGTTATTTTTCGAATGGACGGTGATCTTGTATACAAAGGTTGAATGGAAAGGGGGCGGGGACACCGGCGTCAAAGGAGGGGTGCCTTGAAGGTGCAATGGGGGACAATATTCTCGGGGTTGCTAACCCTTTTCTTTAATCTTTAATGATATTTTTGGAGACCTAAATTAAAAGGGCTCTTTGATATTGAAGAGTCACCCTCCAGTCCTGGCCTTGTGTCTCCATTAAACTATATATACTAATGATTTGAGAAGACCAGTCCGCGTGCAACCACATTCTCATTTTTCTTCTTTCATCATCAGATCCTCCATAAAATTGTTTCATTCATATACAACTTTTAACAATTGAAATAGGAGCCAAGTGGACCTCTAATTTCCTTGCACGATTATAATTTAGTTCACGTTAAATCATTTCGTCTAATACAAATTATATAGCACTTTAGAATTGATTATGCCCTTGTTTGAGCACTATTTTTTTGATTAATAGATTTTGAAATAGTAATTATTGGAAAAATGTGTAATGAAAAAGTAAGTAAAAATTTTGAATTTACGTATAAAATTATTTTATTGGAAAAATATATGATTAAACATGAGTTTTGAAAAAATAGAGCTCAAACAAAGGCTAAATATAGTTACAATGCAGGCAAACTCAATTGAGAGAGCACTCACCACTGCAAGCAGTGGCGGATTTAGGGGCCTGGCCAGCCCAATCCCATTAAAATTTTTGATATATAATTTTTTTTATGATATGAAAAAAAAATTATGTGAATTTTGTTTTTTTAACATATTAGATTTGTCTAAGTTTGACACGGCACATTGTTTCACAAGTCGCTTGACGCAAGATTTTAACTAAGAATATTTAACTTGATATATTAATTTTTACTAATCAATAACCTAAACTTTCAAATATTAGCGTAATAGATGTCAAGGTTGAGAGAGACCAATCGAACATTTGAGCATGCCTTCGTGACATAACAACATGGGACTAATGGTTTCTTTAATATTAGTTGGACATGTTCTATTTTCGACCATACATGGATATATATAGACTATACAGTGCTTTTCTATTGTACAAAGCACAAAAAATCAGTTCTTAATTTGTGATTCTACATTTTGATTGACAACCAATTTAATTTATTGGAACGAGTTCAATCTTTTCATCTATACGTACATAATTTTCATAAATGAATAGTAACAAAACCCTAATAATTAGAGTTGAACATGGGCGTTGGGAATGTTCCAAACATGCATGGCAGTTAGCCAATAATAAGTTTTCCTTTTGGGGAGACAAATAATTTTCTTACCATGCATGAAATTCAAGTTGTCTATAAGAATTTCTATGTATTCTGAATTTCTCCTACTGTCAATCTTCTGCTTTCAAAATCACTTGCTCCTAACTTATGACACCGCGAAGTTACGCTTTTATCCATCTCCATTCGTACATGGGTCGAGGGCACAACATGGACCCGCTATGCCAAAAGCGAAAGAAAACCCTTCCCTCACTTACCATTTTTCACTCTAATTTCGCCATCCGTGGGAGACATGGTCTTTTCGCTGTCCAAACTAACTACAAGCATTATGGTCACAAATATACAAAAGTAGACTACTTTTTTACAGTTCTTAACCATTGTTTTACAGATCAATTTCACTATCTGAACTTACCTCTTGTTCCCAACAAAAAAGGATGCAAGTTGTGGGGTGGGGTACAAGAGGCTGTAGAGAATCATTTGATGATATATCTATAATCCATTCAAAAGAAGTCATCCACCCAATGATGGACTACTTCACGACTAAAATAAATATTGCAAGATGTCACATTCATAATCTCAATATAATTTACTTCTCAAGTTTGAACCTCCTTTATTCTCATCTTCAAATTTTTCTAATGGTATATATTTAGAGCAGTCTTTATGATGGCATGATCGTTAAATCAAGTTGAGTAACACGAACAAACTTATCAAAAATACGGGGAAGTAAACTAATGCAACCTCGCCTATAGTTAACGCGTTATTTTCAAACAAAAGCTCTACCTGTACAATTCTGGTCACTACTTCCCTTTGAGTTTAGAGTAAGCGTATAAGCCAGATCCCAAGAAACCAAGAGATTGACCCGCAATGTTTAACTGAAATAGAATCAACATCATTATCATAACAAAATCAAATTTTGGGAATTCTTTATGTGGTGGATGAGAAGGAAAAAAAAAAGTTAAAATTGATGTTGATGCTCACCAAATCAAAAGGAAGGCCACCAAATAGTAGCCAGCCAAAACCAATTGTAAACAGGTCCTACATGAAAAATTATCTTGTATCATCATACGAAAGGTTTTACAAATGGAAAAGCAACTTCGATTTTCACCAAAATAAACCTTCTTTCGTTCTGGTCAACTTAGTAGATTGATGAATAAATTCCCAAAAGTACTTTCTCGTCATACCTTTAGATTTCCGCAGATCGATTGAGTGAGTGCTGAATTAAGAGTTGTATTCAAAAACACAGTGTAATTCAACAAGAATGCCATAACACATGATAGAAGCATAACAACCTGCAAAGATCCAAAAAAGAAACACTTTATAATATTAGCAAATATTACCGCCTGCCGTCCATTCCACTGATTATCGAAGTTCATAGGAACCTTAAAAAACGAAATGTAACAATGCGGTACTCTTCATAAATTATAACGAATAACAAGGAATAACTGGTAAAAACTGAGTGCTTTGCAACAAAAATAAACCACATGGGAACTTCAATCGAGACTGCACTCGCCATAAGAAAATGATTTTGCCTTTCTTTGTTCGAGTATATTTATGGTAGGAAGAATTGAACTACCTTCTCGTCATTTGTGGTTAAAAATTGTACACCAAAACTTGTACTAATAAAATTTGTAATGGAATAAGTGTCATATATTTGTATATCTATGTGCATGTGTCTTATTGATTTGCAAAAATTTATGAAGAAACGCCGGAAATTGTCACCAATGTAAACCAAAAAACAACATATACCAAAATTGTGATAAGAATTATTTCCCATTGCTCATGTTTATATGAAAAAAACAAGATCTTGTGTTAAGTACCCCAAGTGAATCGGCTGAGAATGAGTTCTCCATGGAAGGCCTGAGTCTTCACCGAAGAACTCTCCAGGCTCACTTGTAAACCAGTGTGTACACAAGAAATCTAATTTGATATATAATTACTAAAACACTTTTACTTCTCAATAGCCAAGTAAGGAAACATGGATAGAGAGTTATTACTCAAAGTGATCTAAAACGATTATAAATATGTTTTACCAATACTGGAAGCTTAAACCTGCAAGATTCGATATAGCTCCTTAGATCATTGCACTATGTCCTCAAATGTGTGTGTTAGAAAGAGATGAACTCAACCAACCTACGCAATTAGAAATATATATTTCATTCTGAAAGGCCAACCTGGAAACCATGCGAGTACAAGTACGGGAAATTCATGGTCGTTTCCAGGTCACCTCTGAAAGATGCCCATATTAGCAAGATTGGTCCGCAAATTATTCCTACAGATACCGAGATGCATATAATTAGTAGACTAGATTTTCAAATAGAAGAAGCTTGAAACAACAACGTGATTTGGGAAGTTTTGGTCTTACCATTGCACCACATAAGACCAAAGCTATTAAGGCCACTGGATTTTCCTAGATAGAGATTGGAACATCATGAGAAGTTTTAAAAAATCGACTTGACTCTACAACTGAGACAAGGTAAAACTACATGAAGAAGAAATATTACCAATCCGAGATATGCAAGAGAGATATATTGCAGTAGTGATGTTTGAAACGATTACAACAGAATATCCGTAAAAGTCAAATGACAAGTCCCGAGCCCCAGCTACAAATGCACCCAAAATGATCGTTCCTACACTGATGGACCCCGTGTAAGCATTTTGCAAGTAAAAAGGAATACTATATCCATGAAATGACAACACATGTAATGCAAAAAATCATATTACCCATGAAATGACAACATATGTAATGCAGAATCATATAATTGACTTGCTTCTGAAAACCTTAAAATCTATAATGACATATAATCATAGAATTAAGACTTTGTGTTCTATCTTAAAAGGTCAACCTTATTAAGAGAAGTAATCCAAGTCCTTATATATTAGTCTATGTTTTCATATTTATTCGATGTGGGATCTATCCCTTAACATGTCCCTGCAAGATGGTGTCTCGTTTGTACAAATCAATCTTGAAATTCGTGTGCTCATTTTGTTGAGCCTTAATCGAATTGCTTGTTGGAAGTTAATGGGATCGATACCATATTAAAACTCGAGGTTTCATCTTAAAAGGTCAATTTTATTAAGAGTAGTTGCTCAAATCCTTATATGTTGATCAATGTTTTCATATTTATTCAATGTGGATTTATCCCTTAACACGTACGTCATAGGTCTAATGATAAGGAATGAAATTGCACTAACAAAACTAAAGATCGTAAGTGACAGCAAAAGAAATTCTTACCTGCAAACAACATATGGAGAATGTTTCTGTCCCAGCAAAATATACTCCATCATCATTGTAAAAGCAACAGTTGTTCGTCTAAGGGCTGTGTACATAGGGACATTGATCCCACGTATAGATTCCATTGAGATAACCTGTAAAAAGAAAACAGACAAATAATATTGAGAAGGAAAAGGCAAGACACCCAAAAGGAGCCAGCAAAGCAAGATGTACCTACCATGTAAAGCAAATATGAAATTGCCAAAGGAAGGGTATGAATTATAGACTTCAGTGGAACAAGTTTCGCCGGGTGATTGGTCAAGCCAAGTGTTTGATCGGATGTGAAAGAAATAATCTTCCGACATCTCAATGCGTAGAGAAACAAACTTGAAAAAAACATCTACAGTGGCAGAAAAAACTGATTAGTGAAATCGAAAACTTCCACTGAAATTATTTTAGTAAAATTTCACTGACAAACTATTTGTCTATTAGCAGCTATAATAGTTTTCCTGGAAAAGTACATGTGCTTCGAGGATTCCACATGAAACCCAGTCATGAAGATATAAGATCAAAATAAACTGTATATCAAAATTATATGGCAATAAGTCCTAAATCATCGAGATCCGGAAATGAACCTAAGCATCAATCTTCTCCTACCCTACATGGCTACAAAAGGGCACATATTTGAATCAATAAAAAACTAAACTACTGGTACCAATCCTTTTGTATACCATAGGATATACAAAAGTTAAGCTTTTGTTTGACCCAATCTTTTGTATACCATAGGATATTGAGGTTCATGTGGAACTTTCAATCACAAATCATGTAGGATAACAATAAACAATAAAAAGGGAGGGTCATGCATCAATATAAAATCGTGAAAGAAGAGTCTTGACTTAAAGGACGAGATCAGATTACTATGAAGAGAGTGAACTAAGAAGGAATATCATTTGGAGACTAAATAAGATGTTGAGTGTTTGTATATGTCTCTCTGTGTTGGTATGAGTTTGTGTAATGACGTGTGAGTTTGTTCGAAGGAGCGCGAGAAAGAGAGAGCATGTCCCGTATAAGATATGCCTCAAGACAAGTTTCTAATGCTAAAAAAATGAAACTCATGAAGAACAGAATCATCACAAAGATAGTGCTCATATAGATCTTTAAGTGCATATTATTCTAGACCTCATATTTAATTTTATTATGCAGCACCAGCATTTGTTGCATTTCATTTTCAGAAATCGAAACATTGAAGTCACCATGAGAATAAAATTTGAGGTTCTATTGTAAACATTAACTCGTTTCACTTTCATTGCCGAAATTCTTCCCATTTTCCATTAAATTTTCTTAATGCAGTCTATCTGTGGTATTTGCATGCTGTATCAGGAAAAGCATGCATATATTGTAACTATCGGCCTATTCTCTGTGGGATATACATATGCACAAGAGTTACCTGAAAAAGTGTAATGACGTTTGCACACGGAAAATTATACGAAGAAAGTGCTGCTTTGTTGAATATTACCAAAAGAACTGCAGAATAAATTACAAAAGAGCAAACTTTTAACAGCGGATGACGGTAGCATATGATAACTGTCAAAAATTATGACGAACATGATAGCATAACCACGATGAATGACGGTATCAAATTAATTTCTAGCATGCTCAAAATTGTGGAATGGTAATATGAATGTTAAGTAGATCCAATATATGATAAATCCACTAAAATCTATGGTAAACTTGACCTTACAACCAAAAAGTAGTTAATTGAGACAATTTAAAGAAAAACTGATCATTGCATAACACAAAGAGAAGGTTCACCAGATAAAACATGCTTAAGATCGAATGAAAAGAATATAGGTAGAGAAACAAGGCCTCAAGTATGAATGACATTGACATTCAGTTCAAGTATGATTAAAAAAAAAGACATAGAGCTAAGTACAAATACATTCTTTTCTTTTCAAAAATTACAAAATCCTCCCCGAAGTCTTTTTTTTTTTTTTTTTGGCTGAAAATTCTCCCAATCAGCCAATAACAAATATTTATTTCTCATTCTATCTTTTTATCTTTATTATCACTATTAAAGAATATTAAAAATTCTTTCTTTCTGTTTTTTCTCATTCTTAAAACCCTTTTTCATATTTTAAGTCCCTGTTTGACACACATTTTTTCAAAATACATTATTTCATAACTCGTTTTCAATCACACATTTCTTAATAAAATAATATTTTTCATCACATCAATAACTTTTCCTTACTTTTTAACCACATATTTCCCATCATATTATTATTTAAAATGCATTCTTTCCTCAACAATATCTATGAAACATACCCTAAATTTATATGTGAGCATTGCTAATAATAATCGTTGTGAATTTGCGAAATTTTTACTAAGCCTCGGCTATGATATTTTAAAACTTATTTTTCTTCAAACACATTTCCAACCATACATTTTATGAAATTCACATATTTTATCAATTTTTCAATCATATATTTTATCAACTTTTATTAAAATTACTAAAAATCTAATTTTTAGTCAAACCAAACAAGGGCTAAATAAAATTATGAATTATAGAAAAACTAGTTTATTTATAAATATTAAAAAACAAACGCAAATAAATGTTTTAGATTAATAAAATAGAGATGATTAACAAAGGAGAAAATGCATCAAATGAAAAAGTCATATTTTATAAGTTTGTGATTTTATCATGTGTTCATTTACAATCCTTTCGTAATATACTATTTGTAAAACATTTTTTTCTCCTCTAAAATGCTAAACCATATTCTATGTATTTGGTTTTGAATAAGAAAATTAAAGTTCTTTTTTTTTTCTATTATTTGTATGGATTGATTAAGTGACATTTTCTTTAATTTTTATTTTTGTAGTCTCATAACATTTCTACTCTTGCCACATTTTGAAAATGAAAGTACTCTTGCTGTAATTGTTTTTGCATGTTTATGTAATATAATTGAAAAGGGAAGGAGTGTCAATATAAACATCCGAGAGGAGTGGTTTTGCACCTATTTTGAAAGGTCAGCACCCACTTCTACATTCTCAATAGAATAGGGACCAACCATGCAATTTTGAATACCGAAATTTTTAGTGATACTGATAATCATAAAAGTAATAAATAACCTAACAATGAGACAAATATTATTTGGAAGAAAAGTGCTTTATTGCTGTCATCCTGTTACAAAAGACAGAAATAAATAAATAAATAAAATATTACTTCAATTAACAACACTGCCTTTCAGGAATTCTAACACACCCACATATTACATATACAAAAACTTATGAACACAGATTTAAGTTGGAAAAGAACACAGAGGACATGTCATAAACTGGTAATTCTGGAGAAGAAAAGAAAGTGGTAACTAACCAGCACAAGCCATGTAAGATATGGCAGCACAGGCACCTTTCTTTGTCATGGTGGGGCTTTTCCTGCCACCTTTGCCGGCGGCGGTGGAATTAGAAAACGGAAGCAGTGGATTCTTGGAGGATCCTTCCATGGAAACCATGGGGAAAGAGAGCGTGAAAAGGTGGGGTGGTGATTGAGAAGTTTTTGAACTCGGAAACTGGATAGAAAAAAGCTGAAAATGTAACCTTTTTACTAGACAGGAAGTGCTTGTAATGTGAGGGTCCACTTGGGATATTTTATTTTGTCCAAATTATTAGCACATTTGGATTCATGTTGTTTGGTCAGAATTCCATTTTATGTGGTTGAATTTTTTGAACAAGGAAAATAAATTTGCATACTTATTTAAGAAATCCCACTATCTGAAAATTTGGATTCATCTTGTTTGGTCAACAGGAGAATTTAATTTTATGTACTTGAATTTTTGAACAAATGAAATTTCTTGTTGTTGGGTTGAGGAAATTCCATCTTATGTTATTGATTTTTTGAACAAAAGACATTTGAACGTGTGTACTTGACCTGACTTAGACTTCGTATTAGTACACCAAATAGGTTTACGTTTAATCGGAGTCCTAATTCTTGGGAGCCTTTGAGGTGATTACTTTGATCATCTCTAATGAGGGGCCGAATTTGGTGTAAAATGCTCTCTAACGAGGGATCAAATAGTGTCTATAATAGACACTCGACGCCCCCTATTGGGGGTGCCCCCTACCCACACATAGGGTATCCATTATGGACACCCCTATAAGTACACTTATGTACCCATAGCACAACCCTTTCAACAATTCCTATTTTGTCCTCCCTTTCCCTTCACAACAATATTTCATCTATATCCCTTTTTATATTTTAAAATTATTATATTTTAATTGATTTATAATTGTTTTAATGTGATGATTATTTTTATTTAACATTTATTTTTAAATTCTAATCGTGTGATAAGTAATAAGAATAATGCTATATGTACATTACACATGACAAAACGGTTGGCATTCTTCCTACGTGGGGGGAATCTTGCCATTAGAATGCAGTGGGTCATTGTTACTTGAAACCCATTAAATTTATCAATAGTACCACGAAGTAGTTAACATTATATATTCAACATTCATAATTATTGGATACGTTAGTTCCCTACACTCTATTTTTCACTCACGCACCTGATATAGAGATACAATTCTTTAAAATTATGGACACATATCTTTAAAAAATTAGTCTTTCCCAACATGATTATTTTATTACCCAATCATGCTACTTATACATTATTATATAAACTTTGGATGACATTTGAATATGTGACAAAATCGAGATTATTGATTATTTTAAGTGTTGAAAAAATCACTGGTAAAATTGTATGTCACATAGTAAAATGTAAAACAGAATGTCAACAAGAATGGATAAATAGCACAAAACGTCCTTACCTTTCAATGTTATTGTGCAAAACGTTCATACCTTTCATTTTTTGGCATTTTCACCCTTACCTTCCACATTTCATTGCACAAAAGGTCATTTTCAACATTTTTCCAATAAAATGACGATTTTACCCTTCTATTCAAATGAAACAAAAATAAAAAATAAACAATTAATTGCAATCATAGTTCTAAATTTTTCAAAATA
>CAIGRP010132741.1:0-24436 GCA_903798385.1 Fraxinus cuspidata
GTTGTATGAAATATGATGTAATCAATGTAAGAATAGGCTCTTGAATATGTTATAGAGAAGATGCACAATGAACAACCCACCCAATTTCGTGTATAGGCTAGGGTATTTATAGGAGAGGGTAATTAGGTTGAATGAGCCGAAAAAAATACCTCAAAACAGCAATTAGGGTTTTCCGGATCGACATGTCGCTCGCGCTCGAGCTAGAAGCTAGCGACAGGCGAGCGACACACTATCGCTCGAGTGAGAACCGACGACAGGCGAGCGACGACGATTCTGTTTTTGTCTCTCGAGCAGTGTCCATGCGATAGGCTAGCGAAAATGCGACTCCGTGTTTTCCCTCTTTTCATGCTCAAACCCTAGACCTCATGACTCAATTTATACAAATTGCACCCTAGGTTCTTGACTTTTACATCACGTTACAAATTAGTCATTTGTTCTCAATACTAAAAACCTAACACGTTTATCTTTCCATTCCTTCCCCTGATTCCAATCTTGGGGCGTACTCCCATGATAAGCTAAAATGCTGAAAGAGTAGTTCAGCGTATGTAATTTGCTAGGAAATTTATGATTGGTTATCGATTTTAATTATGTAAGACTGTTAAGTTACGTTCACCTTGTGCGCTGCTTAAAGATGGGCTCGCGTGCTTTAACTTGTACGACCTTGTAGTCCGCAATTAGCACCAAGAGAATTTCGGTTAAAAAGCAAATGGAGAGAGTGCTTTATAAATAATCAGAGATGGAGTGGGAAAGCTGACGGTGGCCCCACTGGAGCCTCTAGATGGCGGCCACCTTGGACTTCGCATCTGAAGTTAAAAGAGTAAATCATCTTGCTTAAGTTTTTAGTCATTTTATCAGTGATCCAAGCATTGAAAGGCTCCGAATTGTAATGCACAGGACTCAAAAGCATACGATTACATAAATCTGTTAGGCTGCAATATATTGGTGAGAATATATCTAGCTGAACAAACCACTGCCAATCTTCTTGGGGGGAAAATAGTTATTTATGGTGAAAATTCTGAATATTAGTTTACAATTCAAGAAATAATAACCATTCTGTATGGTAGAATGGAGATCACTCAAAACAGTTATTCCTGACACTTTGCCCTTAGAATGTGCAGTTACATAATACAACATAATAATCTTAGCCTATTATTTAATGAACATATTGAGTGAATCATAAGCCCTCAAATCTATTCAGGTGTGTACTTGGGGGAATGATTTTAACAACCATTTTTTGTTTTGATGGAGTTAGTGTCATGAATTATTTAGTAACCTGCCTTACCACTTGAAATAATCCAGTCTAGTTCCTGTGTAGATTCGTGTATAAGTAGAGTGGAGATGCAAAGAATCAAACTGAAAGATGTATTCAGGTGGACAATTCTTTGTTAACGCCTTTTCTTTGTTCATTACGATAATAAGCAAAAACATGGTTGAAAAGAGTATTCAGTAGTGCTATTCATGTGTTTAGGGATTAGAATCATCTAAACAGCAAGTAAATTTAGGATTTAGGCACTACATCATAAGTGAAGAGCAGTAAATCTCTTTCAGACAAGAGGAGGAAACTACGGATCTAGTCCTGCTTTATGATGGCACAGCTCTCTTGGATTTATGTACCTAGTGATGCTTGTAACCTTTAAATAGTGAATTAAAACGAATAATTTCAATCGAGTAATATGCATAGGCTAATTACAGTTTGAGATTCAGGTCAAGCTTGTTTGGATGCTCTGGTTGGTGTGAATCCAAACGAAAACTTCCAGGCCAAATCAAATCTGCAGCTTCCTCCACGTGATTGGGCTGATATTGTATTCCAAACCCAGTACTATCCTCAATAAATCTTCCTCCAAGTGGTTGAGCACTGCCTGGCTTGTGTACAAGCGAGTGAGGTTGAACGCCAAGTGATCTTATCATGGAAGTATGAATAGGTAGAGCCATCGTTGTCATCCTGTGCCACTGGTAATTTCTCACTGCACCTCTTTCCCTTCTGTGAGCATTTTGATGACCCCCCAATGCTTGTGAGCTGTAGAACTTCCTCAAGCAGAAGTCACATGAGAAAACCTTTTTAGAAGCAGGTCTTGATTGTGACTCCGAGTCTGGTAACGTTTGAGATGGATCCCTTCCAAGGCTTAAATTCAACCATTCTCGTCGATCGCTATTTTTTTCAGTTTCCATCTTTTTGTGGTAGCTGCAGGTTTCTTTTGTCTGATAAACTTTCTATCCTTGATTCTTAAGGGTAGAATTACAGTGAATGTATGAAGAGACTATAGTGAATCCTACTTCCTTGACTCTTAAAATGGTTCCATATGAAAGAGAGAGAGACATGAGGAGGAAGTGATATTGGACATCTTGAACTTATCATATGTTTGTTAACTGTCCCCACCAGGTAACTCTTAGTTGTTCCAAAAGAAAAGATTGTCATCTTTTACTTTTGCCTCTGTCAAGCTTTAGATTCCCATCTTCTCATTTCCTCTTCATATCTCTTTGAAACAACATCAACTTTAAAGTCTAGTTTAAAGTAAACAAGGTCAGTCGATAATCCTACGACAAATCCCATTTCCTCTCTTACAACTTGCTTGGGTTGTCTGCCATGAAACTACTATTTTAGTTTATGTTTGATATTCTCTTTTTTGGCGCAGAGTTTTGGTCAGTTTAGCTTTGTTCTTCTATTTACTTCACTTATTCATGAAATGAATATATGCTCTTATTCTTGATCTAACATTTCTACTTTTTATGGTTCACCTTTTTCTCTATTTTGGCTTTATATGTGGTAGGTATGAAGTATAAAGAGGGTGGAAACCACCAAGAAAGATTTTTTTCCCCGAACATACAGTGTAACAAAAATGTGAGTGATTGATAAGCTCTGATGCAGAATATAAATGTTGCAGGGAGTGGTGGCAGAATTATATGATTCTTATGTGGTGGGGTCAGTAGACTTGGCAATAATGGTTATAAAAAGTAGGGAAAAAAGATATGGGGGGTATACTGACCAGTTGTCCTTAGTCTTTTCTGTGAACATCAGTATCTACACGGGTGTCTTCATGTTGGGGCTTCTTTTGGAGTCTTTCTGTCATGTAGTGGGCATTTTGTGGGTACAGTGGAAGTGCTTTAAAGAGTTTTGTACTTGAATCCGAGTCTTCTCATATGACGAGCAATAATAAGGAGCAGTCAAGTTGCCCACAATTATCTTATCACCCGAAAAAAGAGATCCCACTTTATTCTTAGCTAATTTTCACACAACGCTATTTGTTTGGTAGGTTGAACTATAAACATTGGACGGGGTTAAGAAAAAGATTTTTGTTGTTCGTACATACGAGTTTTGCTATATACATCTCGGTGTACAGACCCCTCACTCATGGGAGCCCACAAGTTTTTATCGAACGTTGCCCTCCCCTCTATTGGTCCCCTTATTGTGAGGGAGTTGGATGTCAACCCTCATTGTATAAATAGCAAAACTCTTGTACATATGAGGTTGATACTTCGGATGATAGACCTCTCTTGTGAAGGGACCTATTGGATGTACATATAACAAAACTCCGAGAAAAATAAAGAAATTTGCCGTTGGTCCTTTTTTTAAGGAAAAAATTATTATGGTGGTGGATCTCTAGTTCAACCTCTAATAGTGCAGGAGATGATTTTTTTATTGTATTTAAGCAACTCGAGTCGACTCGACATGTGTACTAGGAATTACTATTGTCCCTTATCACGAAATATTTTTAGGATTGGATATTGTTATCAATCATGCTATATGTACATCATTCTTTATATCGTCTTTTACACTCTATCATGTGGTAATATACAATTTGACAGTTTTTCCATCCAATCATTTGTGGACAACAATGATAATGTCAACCAAGGTGTAAAAAAAGAATGTACAAATAGTATTATCCTATTGTTATTTAAATTATGCTAAGTGTACATTTCATGGTTGACATTTTTTTTTTACATTGTGTGAGAATTTAAAAAGTGTCGGACGGAAAAGTATGTTTTTTAAAAAATTGTCCAATCATGTGCGAGACAATGTAAAAAATATATAAAACTAGATGTAATTGTTGTTATTTAGGGCATATTTTCTTTAATATTTTTAAGCCGTTTTCTGTTTTCGATTTTCCAAAATAATGAAAACACGTTCTATTTCCCATTTTCGAAAACGTCTTTTTGAAAATAAGTTAAAAATTTACAAAGAAAACTCAAAACGACAAACAATTTTTTAAAATGCCAAAAAGAACACATTTTCAACAATTTCAAAATGGACACTCAAAACAAAAAACTCAAAATGAATTTAAAATTCAAAACACAAAATTGAGAAACAAAGAGAGTAGTTGTTCCCTAGTATTGATGCTGCCAGTTGTCACGTGAAGTTATTTAGCTCATATGTTGTCTTGTACTGTATTTGAATTGCGTTCGGCTGCCATGTCAGAGAGCATGTTATTCTCAAAAAAACAATGGTGGTGGATTTACGTGCCTTCATTTGTAGACATTTTGTAATGGATTCTTGTATAGTAGATGTCTAGTACAAGCATAGGATACCATGTCTGTAGTAGGCAACCCCAGAATACAGCATTAAATTCATTGTTGATTGCTTCTGCTGAAGTCTGAATGGTTCTCACCACCTTGAACTCGCGAGCTTTTCCAGGACAGAGTTTAGATTTAAAAGCCAGGGACGGGACCATACTTTAAGAAAGACCGACGAAAACAAGAATCTGATTTGCCACCATATAACAAGAATACAATGAAGTGTATCCATCATCAGGTACCTTTCACAAGACCCCTTGCTCGTACAATTATCCATGAATTTGCATATTAGAACATTTTCTTAGCGATTGAAACTTGAAAGACGTCCACTAGGTTTCAATTTTCTCTGTACGATGGATAGGCATATCCTTCTTCGACTTAAGGATTGTCCCTAAACAAGATCTGAAAAAATGTCTTTTTTCTTACAGAGAAGGATAAAAGATATCAACATTTCAATTCTAGAATTAATCATGGGATCTGGTAAGTGTTGAATAAACACAATTTAATTGGATGTTCAAGACATCATTTCAATGCTGCAAATATCAATGAACTCCAACCACTACTAAGATCAACACAAATCAAACTTCATAGACAGATTAGTATGAACGTAAAAATGTAGCTATCAAAAATGGCTCAAATACGAAAAACGATTTCAAGTCTAGTCTATGATAATATAATAATGCACTATTATTTTTTTCCTGTCCAAACAGGATGTTCCCATCAAATAGACCTACATGCAGAGACCTCTGATCTTCAAGCGCCTGGTGGTGCTGGTTCATCCGTATGTTCAAGTACCTACCACAGCATAATATTTGCATTTAGCAAAAGATACTAATGACATCGATGCAACTACGGAAAACACTATAAACCACATATTTAAAAGGTGAAATGAGTTACATAAATATGCTTGGTATATTGTCAATCAGTTGAAATAGCACCATGTTTATTGAGGACAACAAGCACACTAAAAACAACTTACTCCCCCAAAAGAACCAAATGTTCACAAAGACATTATTTACAGTGTGAATAAAAGGAATAGTACAATGGGGTCCTTGAAACCTAAGAAAAAAGGACACCCTTAAGAAGGTTAAATATTTATGTTTGGATGTGTCGAACACCGTCATCAAAAAGAGAAACACACACGACTATCACTTCTTTGACCCCCGTTCAAAATAAGAAGATAAAAATCTCAAATTTTGACGAATGTTGAAATAATTTTGACAGTCAACTATATGATATAGAGTAAGAGATGTATAGAATTTGGATAAGATAAGATACAAGTGCATTGTGTTCTGGTGCAAAACCACACAGCATTCATTTGAACAGATAATTAATACTGAAGCTATTTAACCTCGTCTGTATGAAAAGTCCTATGTGCATGTGTGCTGCAGACATAAATAAACACGACACAACACAACACAACACAACACAACACAATTCATTTCATCCACTTGTTTAGTCAATTCACAGAGGTTGACAGCTTAAAAAGATGAGTGCCAAAATCTGAATTCAATAGCTTGAAAGCCTTTCTCACTCACAAAAAATTGAGTTTTTGGTATGCACTGTTTGAAACGTGGAAATCATAAAATAATGTGAAAGAATAATGGTGTCAGCAAAATTATTCTAATGTTCATTCCAACCAGAGCAACAATCGTGCACACATCCTATTGCTATAACCCTTCATCGATGTTCAAGCTGAAAAATAAGCCACTTGAAATATTGTACTAAAATGGCGAAGTCACTGCATACAAGCACTCACTATATCAAAGCAAAATTCAATGATTCACTAGTTTCAAATATCTAAATAAACAAAATTATTTCAGGTAGCCTCTTATATACATATAATTATAATTAGATACATGTTAATAAAGGACATTATATGAACTTCATGGAGATTTACAAATTTGTTCATGAAACAGAGAAAAATAAAATCATGGATCAATGTATTTGTAATGCCGTACATACAAGCAAACTAAAATAACAAACTCATCCAAGTACTTGAAGGGCAGGAAAGTACAAGCAATCTACCACATGTTACAGGCACTTCTACCGTGTACTTAAATGCTGTTAAAAGTTTCAACTCATAGCAATATTTTTGGAAAATGCATGTTCATGCAATAGAAAGGTAAATAATAATTATGAAAAACATAGGAAATAAGGGTACAAAAAGCACAGGACAAATAAATTTTCAGGTCAAATAAACAAAGTGTACAATTTTTATATTGGCCTGCAATTGTAAAACCTTCCAATTTCCTGCCCATGATTTTCTTCATATTTCAAGCTGGAGGAGAAGATAAGGAAACAGTCCGTATACTTTCAATTTATCCCCTTGTATTTGATTAAATTTTCATTGAATCGTATCAATACTACTCATCAAGATGAAAAAACAAAAATTAATAGGAAGACGTACGTCTCAAGCACAAAATGTTCAATTTACATCAGCGAGAACAATAGTTTTGCTTATACATATTCAAAAATATAAATGGATATTCTGAAAAACTGAAAATAAAATAAGAGTATAAAATTGTTCTAATTTATAAATTATATATTCAGTCCTTTCATTAATGAATCTTATCCTGAACCCAAAGAAAGATTATACTAGATCAAAATGCAGAAAAAAGGACAAAAAATCAACCTACAATGTGGCATCAGGTCCTGCATTTGAGTGTCGGGAAGCGCTGCTGACATCACCCATCTTTCCCTGTCCTCCCTATCAATCCCAATAACCCCAACTCTTTCTTATCAACAGATTTTCACAAGCTAATAAAAAATTCAATTACTTCACCCCTCAACTCATTAACAATATCTCAGAAATAGCCAGACTCAACTCATCAACATATTTCATTGATAACTACGGTCCACGGAGATAAAATCAATGAGCTTCTGCTAAAATACACAATAAAAAATTTTAAAATTTTCTCTTCATGGACATTAGTTGGCTCCTAGTAACAACAGTTTTAAGACTCACAAAGAAACTACTAGCGATCCTGACAAGAACGGCAGAAGGTACCATGGGACAGCTCGCAGCAGGCTCGAACATTGATTGCCAAGTGAGATGTCAGCCTAACTCCAGCCATGTTGTGCAGAGGCATCAGTGACTGCACGCATCCTAGCTCCCCCAAGGTCCTACATTTACACGCAAGAACATTTGTTTGTGTGAAGCGTTAAATATAAAACTATTTCGACAAACCCAAAAAGCCAAAAGGAGAAACAAGTTATGTCCCATAGTAATATTGGTTCGATGATGGAATACAAGCAGATAAAGATGTAATATTGTCTGGGCTTCAAAATACAATTTAAAACTTGATAAGGAAATGAAAAAAAGGAAAGGAAAAAACCCCACTAGTGAAAATCGAATAATTTGTAAGACGTTGTAAAATTTCATTTCAGAACCCAATCTTTGAAACCCGAAAGATCCGAAAGAGGGTTAAAAACATGTTCTATTTTCTAAACAAAATCAATTTCATTTTCTAAGATTTTGAATCTTCACTTTAACAGATAAAATAAATAAATCAACGTCAATACTAACTTAGAAAAATGTTCGATAAGGATCCGATAAAAGAGAAGAAAAAAAAAGAAAATTAACACTGGCATCCGGGACCTGGGATTAGAGAAGGAGAAACGGCGAGGGGCGGATACAGGGGGTGGACGGAGGCGGCCGGCAGTGAGTGGCGGAGAAGAGCGGAAGGTAGAAGCCCTTGCGGTGGACATGAGAGATCTGGAAAGCGAACCACGCCAAGCCATTTACCTGTTGTTGCTGTTGGTGCCGTCTGCCAGTAAACTGTTCAAATTTGGGAGAATTTAGGGTTTAGGGGATAAGTTGAGTGAAACATGGCATATGTACCGAGATCTTTTACCTAATTCCTTACCATTATTCACAATGTAATAGGGATATATTTTTAACTTTTTTATTCATGCAGGGCCCACGTACATGTAAGAGGAATTAAACAATTTGGTACATTAAATTATGTATAAATGTCTTTACCCTAACTTATAAGAGGTTGGAGCTGAGGTTAACCTTTTTTTGGTCAATTTTAAATTTTCCAAAATTATTTGGAGTACTATGTAAATAGTTTTCTTCAAAAATAAAAATAATTGAAAAGGGCCCATAATTTTCTAAAATAGAATATGGTATTAACTTTTCAAGATTTTAGAGTAGATGAAAACATAATAACAAAGATAAGTTCATGTTTGATCCCCGTTTTTTTAAAACTCATATTCCATTAAAATTCAATTTTAACTATACTTTTCATGGAACCAATAACTTTTGTTAACTTTTCAACTATATATTTCATCAACTTTTATCAAAATCAACTAAAAACTTTATTTTACTAGACCAAACAAGGGCTAAAATTCGTCTATAAAGATGTTTTGTTTTAATTTCTAAATAAATATTTGTATTTTTATATTTGATCATATCAATATCAACCTTCAAGAAGAGTTTGTCATTATTGATCACCAGACGGTGATTTGTATTCTTTGCATTACGATATTTACAAGTTAGTAATAGGCTACATTCTCTTCGGATAAAAATGCGGTAAAAATTAACCGTGTGAATCAAACAACTCAATAAGTAACGAATATTTATGAAAACCCGAAGGGACACAAATACTCATAAAATACATTATTATTGTAACAAAGAAGTGTTCCTTGTAAATTTTGGACATCTTGTCCTCTTTGAGAACTTATTTGTGAATCTATTTTCTGAGGAAAATGCAATCAATGCAGAGTCTGAGTCTTCACACATTTTAACTGCTTATCAAAAGTGTAAACTGTGGCAGCTGACATTTTTGCTGTTGCAGTAATTCCTCTATAATGTAAACTCTTTACAGTATTTTGATTTTTTGACCAAACTCCAACTTCATCAAGTTCTCCTTCAATCCAGCACATGCTAACTGTAACACCGCCTCGTGCTTTCAAGCCTTTAACGCAACCATTTTCCCATTTATCCTGCGGAAGAGCTGGAAGCAGGTACAAGTCTTTCACCGTGCTCTGAACTAGCATTTCTGCAACTGCTGCAGAGAATCTGGTACGATAAATTGCATATTTAGAACCCACTGATCGTATCGAGAAGTACTAAATGCAAGAAAATATGAAATTACGACAGATCCAGTCCCCGGATTTCATTGAAGTTCAATTCGTCTTAATATCCATAGAGACATGCTTACCCAAAGTTTGCATCAATCTGGAAAGGGGGATGTGCAGTAAATAGGTTACTATAAAGCCCTCCTTCGAAATCACCTTCACGATCAGGATCCACCAAATCGAACAGATGCTTGATCATCTGATATGCATTATCGCTATCACCAAGACGTGCCCTCAACGCGGCTTTCCAAACAGTCGACCACCCTGGACCGTCTTCTCCTGTTTCATTCAAACAAATAAAATCCAGGAAACTAAAAATTCGCAAGAAATATACTCATCTTTGCTTAGCAAAGCTGAGGATAACTTCAAGCTCATTTAAAAAAAAGAACCTCTTTTATATAGGGTATAGTTTGCTGCTTTACATAGATCTGGAGTTTTTTCGAGAGTAATAGTGTGCCCCGGGAATAGGCCAAATAGGTGCGATAAATGTCTATGACGCACATCCGGATCCTCAAACTCTTGTGCCTGCACGACAAAGAGGATAAGGAGTAATGTAAGAGAGGATGAGGAAGAAGAAGAAGAACCGATTGAAAGTTCTAAACCCACCCACTCCATGATGGAACCATCCCTTGCTATTTTGGTTGGAAAAAGACGTGGTTGAGCTTTGCGAACTCTTGCAATCAGAGCTTCTTCATTTTTCCCCAAAATCTATATTTAATTCAACATTAAATTAACATGTAACAAATTAAAAAGAATAAAATCTATATAATTTCAATAATTCAGGTGATAGATCTACCTCAGCAGCAGAAACAATGGAAGAGAAAACTTCATTAATGATTGCCATGTCCATGGTCGATGAGAAGCTCACACTCGCAGGCTGACCATCAGGAGCAGTAAAAATATGCTCTGGGGAGGTTGAGGGATTCGTTTCGAGAAGTCCATCACGGCCTTCAATCAACCAGTCCAACAGAAATGAAGCACAGCTTTCCATCAAGGAATATGCTTTATTTCTTAGAAAATCCTATACATGTACACAATAGCAGAAATTTAATCAACAATTTACAAAATTGCAGCATGCTTAGGATAATTTCTTAGTTCACACAGGAGTACACTTGTATAAAGAAGGTATCAATGAGTCTATTTGAATTTGAATATGGAAGTTCGTGCACTATAGACGAGAGAATATAAATTGTTGCATTAGAAGGTATGATAAAATTATCCTATCAACTCAACATCAGTAAAGATTGAATACAAAGTTACACCGTCCATAAGGACAACGTGATTTTAAGAATAATTTTAGGATCATCTCTAGGCTCTTTTTGCAAACTTCAAGATTATGGTTGTATCTAATCTAATCCATCTACACCTTTCTGTTTAGAAGCAATGAGATTTTTGTCCAATGGGTTTTTAGTTAATCTAACATTGGATTTGTTCATCAATCAATATTGAACAGTGTTTTTGCCCATTTATGGACAGAACTTATAAAGCTTCTTACCTGGTCCATCGTATAGGTGTAATGCTCCCATAAATGAGTACAAAGCCATGCTCCACCCATCTGCCATAAAGCCCATACGGCCTGACCACTATCCGGGGAAGTTTTTGCCCATATATCAGACACTTGATGTGCAACCCAACCGCTTACATTATAGTTCACCTGTAACATATTGCAACTAAATACTAGAAAGCTGTACATAAACAACGTTGGCATATTTGATAAACTCTATTGGACAGCAATGTAAAGATTAAGAAAGAAAAAATATAGTTCTGTTGTCTTGTGCAGTGATGTCCTCTACTGCATACTAAACATGTTGAGTGAGTTTTATACTGAGTAAATTGTTTTTAGATAAAATTATAAATAAAATTCCATACCTGTTTACATATGTTAAGCATCATAAAATATTACAAATTAGAAATCACATCACCTAAAAATGTAATCAACAGACTCGGGAAAAAGTCCTTTCATCCCTCAGTCTGCCAGTTCTCATTTGTAATGTCATTGACAAAGTACCTCGTCCAAATTGTGGATGCCTCAGTATTATATGATGTAGTGAAAATCAGAGAGAAATGTATCAGTAATCATTTCTTTTGCTTGATTGCATGTGTAAGTTAACATGTTGAAGTTGGTAAGAAGGTAGAAGGACAACAATTGCCTGTTTCACATAAAATCTTCCAAAATTACCAATAAAAATAAATTAATTTCTTGCATGTGTGCTGAATCTTGATTTTATGATCTACTTGTGCACAACTCATAGTTTACTTTTGCTATCATTACGGCATTCCTTTTTTTATTGTGTGTCTATATTAGAACTCCAGAGATATAAAGATTTAAGACTAATACATGCCAAAACAGAAAGGAAGTTTTTACCTCTGCAGTTCTCTTTCCATTAATTGACAGAGACGAGATATAGTCAAACAAAGGCTCTTGGCATTCATTAAGATTGCAAGGGAGAGAAGGCCAATAGTTCATTTGAAGATTGACATTTAAGTGTTGAGCACCACTGCAAATGGGAGAAGCAGAAGGTCAAATTTATAGGCATCAAAGAAAATTTCAACAAACATGGGCAAAGAATAAAAAAGAGAAGATTTGCAATAAATTTTAGAGGATATGACCAAAGAAAAACGTACTCCCATGGGGGCTGTATGTCCTTGTTCCAGATCCCCTGCAGATTTGCAACCTGAGTCCCAGGACGTGAACAAGCAATTAGCAGATATCTACCATACTGGAACAGAAGCTCGACCAAAGAGGGGTCTTCATTGGTTTTAAAAGACTTGACTCTCTGTGCAGTGGAAATGGACTCATCTGTGTTTTCGCTTAAACGATTTACGGTAATGTTCTTGGAGCTCTTTGAAAGTTGCAGTGAGACGCGATGGAAAAGTGCTTGGTAGTCATCCACATGACGTGCATAAAGATCAGCATATGAAAATCTTTTAACTGAAGCCATTTTACTTATTGAAGAAGATTTAGGATCCCTTTTTGAATCCACAGGTTCAGTAAAAGGCCCATCAAATGATGATGATGCAACAAGAAGGATAATAGCTGAGTTGCAACCCTCGACCTGAAGCTTTCGGCCATCAAGAACACGCACTGCACCTGCACCATCACTAATCTGCAAATCCAGAACTGCTGAAAATTGAACTCCTTGAGGATTGCTGCTTTCATTATATGGTGTATTCCTTCTGCCCGGACAACTTCCATCCATAATAATTTGATTTTTGTCGTTCACATAAGAATGGTGAAGCAAATTGCTGTCTAGATATACAGTAAAATTTAGATGTGCTGGTTTATTTCCAGTAATCTTTAACGCAATCACTTGATCTGGATTCGAGGCAAAATATTCCCGCACATATTCTACTCCCTTTGCAGAATACTCGACTTTTACAGTTGCAGTGTCTAAATCCAGCACTCTCTTATAAGTTCCTTCATCATACGTGGCATTAGAATCATCAAACTCTAGCTTCATATCACCCAGGAGCTGGTAAACCTTTATTTCAACATTAACATCAACAATTAATGATACTACTCGAACCTTTTTCCATACAGCATATTTCCCTTTCCTCGTAATGATCAAAGAAGTTCAAAACAGAAGCAAGAATGCAGTCCAAGTCATTTAATCACACTCATCGCTAATTAAATGCGTTTAGTGCCCCAATTCATTTTGATTTTATATTAAATGGACAGAATTATAAAACAACATAATTTGAAGTATCGATTCTAGTTAATAATGCCAAAATCATAAACTATTGGATTATATTTTCAAGACAAGATTAGGTCACATAAATCCAGGCAAAAGCATCAAAACACGATAAAATGCTATCAGCTTTCGCTGTGCACACTTCCAGGGAGGAAGTTTTCTTAACACAGACCGGCTAAATATTTTTTCTTTCATTTTCTTTTTATTAGTTGAGACTAACTATTGTTCAAGAATGCAATTTTGAGATGTTGCAACCCAAAATTTTCTCTTTACAAATTTAGGGGGCGTCTTTGATTTATGCACAGACTGATTAGGTTTTTGCATTGACCATTTTAAAGTGAAAATTTTTCATGGAGCTCAGTCTTAATAGACGTAAAGCCCTAATATATGTGTAAAGATAAACAATCCACATCCATCTGAAATTCCGAAACCAATATACCTAGTAGGAAAGTAACCAAGCAGCTTACATTAGATGGTTCCCCAGACAAGTTGAGCGCTGCTGTGGTAGCTGCTGCATATTGTCCTTCATCAACAAGTTTCCTAACTTCAGATAGTATGGGGGGAGCACCAGTGTTTGTATAATTACCAGGAGTTCCAGTCCAAAGTGTGTCCTCTGTTCCAAAGAGAAAAGGTGAAGCCTTAACTGAGATTATTCAGACCCTTGTCTTGTCCTATACTAATCTTAGTTCAGTTGCAAACTTAAGCAACCAATTTTGCATCCCAATGAAATTTGGAGTACAAATCATTATATTCGTGTTTGGTTACTATGAAAAAAAAATGCAAGAACAGTTACAAAATCTTGAAATTCTGTTCTGTATTGGGACCCCAGCTCTTTAAATTTCTCTATTCACCAATTACGAAAGATTATAATATATACTAGTTTCAAAAACACTACACATAATATTTCAAGTTCCCAGTAAGTTAAACAGATTAACCATTAACTCTTCAATTTCACCATTTTCATAATATAGCTGGCTTTATTGAATGAGAAACAAAAATCAGCCAGTAACACGAACAATTCTAATCGAAGAAATTACACAATCTGAAGCTACAATGCTACCTGACTGACCACCAAGAATGCAGGTAAAGCAGGAATCATAAAAACTTGCAATTTCTTCCAGTCTTTATAATCCCACTCTTGATTCCCAAGAAACAAACAGTTGGCATTAAAAACAACCAATCCCATCTTTTCTTTAAGAACATTTTTGGCACATTTGGTAATATAAATTAAAACTTACTCGTATTCAACAATATTAAGGAAGTAAAAGAAACCCGTCTAATACCACGAACTAAACATTCACTTTATGCAATGGTATATCAGTAAGTGAATTTACCATTGAGATTGAGAGTTTCATTGGCAACACCACCCCAAACCATACCGCCAAGGCGGCCATTGCCGATGGGGAAAGCATCAGTCCAGTGATTTGCTGGTTCATTAAACCTAAGCTCAAGAGGCCTCGAATTCTCAGCTCTCTGTAATCTTGGGCTCCATACATCCCTATCCGTAAAGGATTTTTTCACCCACTCCCTATCTCCCATTGCAACCCCATGAAAAAATCCAAGGAAAAATCCCAAATGCACAACAACATATAAGAATAGAAAGACATCGATTCTTTTCAGTGTCATTAAAACTACTTACTAAACTACACACAAAATCTTAATTTTTAAGCTAAAGATGCAATCTTTTTAATAAATCTTATCTCTTCATGAACAGAAAAAATGTAATAATGTAAGTACCTAACAACAACCTGGGAGAAAAAGGGCTGCTGGTTTAGTGGATATAAAGAAATGCCAGCCATTGCCTTGAATGCACGCGGATCAGATGGGACCTCTCTAAAATCTACCCTGCACATACCCCTTTTTCCTCAGAAAACGGTTTTATCACGTTTGACATGCTTATATTTAAGTTGTCGTAATATTTTATGTCTGATTTCGTGATGTCCAGTTCTGTATATCGTACATTTTTTTGCATGTGAGGTACTGTGGGAATGGGATTGATGAAAGAATCTTGAATTTACTATAGACAAGTTGAACATGTGAGGGATGGGATACCAACCCAGCAACCCAACTTCTCTCAGATATTTTTTGCTTTTTTGTTCGATGGACAAGGCTGACCCACCTTTGCTTGTAAAATTAACGTTGATCAACGCCGTCGTTCGTACCAGGATATTTGTAGATAAATGATGATATGGGTAGGGAATTTCTCACAGAAAATGGACAAAACAACGCGTTGGTCTTAATGTTTTTAACAATATTTAATTCATATAGGCCCCCTTCTCGTGTGAGAGAAATTCAAAATCTTGTAAAAAATCTGTCATTTTCTTCCCGTACTTGCATCATTTTTCCTTGTAGATCCACAGTTTTTTTTTCCCTAAAATTATGAAATAATTGTTCGTGTTCGATTAATTTTGATAGCTGGAAATAGGGCGACATCAATAACAAAGTCATGAAATGTATGATTGAAAAATTATGAATCCCGCGAAATACGTGATTAAAATTAATTGTTGACTTTAATTTAGATTAAAATCTAAATTTTAATTTTCACCAAACGGGAGCTAAGTGTTTAGGCCTTATTTGACTTTCATTCTTTAAAAACTTATTTTCAATTATACATTATTTCAATAAAATAATTTTACACTTAAACATAATTTTTTTTTTTTTTTACTTTTTGAATCACATGTTCTCAAAAAATTAATATATAAAATCTATTTTTGAAAAAATAATCTCAAATAAAAATAGAGCAATTACATATATATATAATTATTTGTTAGGCACCCCTAGTGATGAGATACAAGTTCAAAGTCAATAATTTGATACTGGACCGTTGTGTTTACATGTATATTTTACCTAATAGTTTGTTTTATTTAAATATGGTTTTGACTTTTGAGCCAAATGGGCCTCAGGAAAAACGGATGTCTAGACGAGGACCAGAAAAAACCCACAGCTTTAATTGAGTGCCTTTTGTTCAACTTTACGTGTCAGTTGTGGCCTTCCAACATTGATTGGGTTGCATGACAATCAACCCAATCAAACTTGAAAGAAAACAATAATAAAGCTATTTGTACAAAGTTGAGTTATAAAAGTTGGATTACAAAGTGTGGTGTCAAATTCCAGATCGTTGATTTCAAATGATTTAAAAATCTATTTTTAAAATGATTGGTATCGATGTTATTTTGTCAACCAACTTTGTAACATAACTTTGTACATGTAGCATAATTCAAAAAAAAATTATAAAAAATTGAAGTATTTGATATCTTATTACAATTATTTTCTATGTGTTCTCGTACTTTAATGTGATTGCTTAAAGAGATATGATCGAATGTTTTATTCTTGATTCTTAAATGATTTTTACTTGATCCGAACCTGATTATTTGCATTATTTGATTTTGCAACATGTTTTCTGACAATTTTTTTTTTATTTATCAATTTGAGTATTCGTTATTAACAAATGAGGTACCACTTGAGTTGAAAGGATAACGATAGAAGCAAACTATATCATCTTTTGCTATATTGTATTCCAACTAACTAGAATGCTCATTATATCATGAAATACAAAATCATCTATCTTATAAAAGTTTGTCGTGAGACTAATGAGATAGAGGATCAAGTCTGTCGAGACAATGGAATTAGAATATCTCATAGATCAATATATATTATATTATAAAAGTTTTTAAAGTATTATATGCCAAATTTATATATTTGTCAAACACAATAAATACATAATTTTTATATAGAATAAATTTAATCTTGTTCACTATTTTACTATTCATTTATTGAAAAGTAAAATTTTGAAAACTTAAAAATTCCATGTTTGGGCTCCACTAAAAATAGATTTTGGAGAAAAATATATTTTAGAATATTGATTTTTGGCGAATATATGTTTAAAAAATAGGAAAAATAAATTTAAGTTTACGTGTAATATTATTTTATTGGAAAATGTGTGATTGAAAATAAGAAAAAAATTACATTTTTTCTAAAATAAAGCCCAAACAGGGATTATATTTTTGTCACAGCTTCATGCGTGATAATTCATTTCAAATTAATTCGCTATCTTTACAAATTTACTAAAATGTAAACCTTATTAATCAAACTTGTGTGCATGTTTCTATTTTTGTAACTCATCTTTATAATAATTTGTTTAATGGCAATCTAATTTAGCCCATGTTTGGTGGCTTTTTTTGGAAAAATATTATTTAAAGGGTACTTTTTAGAAAATTTATAGCTAAAAAGTGAAAAAAAATTAGATTTACGTATCATTTCGTGTTAGTCACTCTTTTAAAATGCATATAAAATAAAATTGAATGATTTATTTCCAAATAACTAAGAACGAATGATCAATTTGAAAAATAAATAAATAAATAAATAATAGATAAATTGACCAATGGTACTAATAGTAATACACAATTTTACGAAAAAAAAATAAAGCCTCTTATACATCATTTTTGTACATCATAGTGTCATCAACTTTATTGGCAAGATGTGATTGATGGAAAATCTATTTTTTTAAACTATCAAATGATAACTTAACAAGTGGTGAAGTATACACTGTATGAGTACACCAAGCATAATTATTTACAAAGTACATTAGTACCATCGCCATGACTTTTACTTTTAAGGCTGCTTCCCCCTTCCCTCCCATTGGTAATAGCAAATTTGATTTTGTGATGTTATAATAAAAAAAAAATCCAACTTTAAGCTAGTGGGTCATGCATGAGTGTTCGAGTCAGACGAAGTCGAGTTGTCTGATACCTCGTTGATGGTGCCGAGATATCATGAGTTGGCGGATCAGCGTAAAAATGGTAAGTAATCGACGACCTTTCTTAATTGGGCCTTTTTTTTACATATTTTAGTATTTTGGTCATAACTTTGGCTACGATAATTAGAATCATGCTCATGACCCCAATTCGGAAAGCTCTTTTCGGCACGCACGTCGTGATATCCATTCCGAGGGTAAAATCTGCTGTATTCCTTCAGAATCCCCAATTTTAATTATTTTTTTTCCCTTTTTGGTAATATTTCGTTTGCCTTTTAAACAAAGAATATGAACTCAAATTAAGCCAGATTTTTAGGATATTCTTTCTTTTATTACGTACTTTCTTTCTTTTGGTATGGATATTGAGATTTTGCTATTTTTGATAAAATTATGATAATTATGATTTTTTAGCTATATAACCCGACATGTTGATTATTTCTCGTAGTTGGATGAATAATAAAGAATTTTCTTCTTTTATTGGAGTTTACTCTTGTGTTCTTCTTTGTTAAGTATCCGCTGAATTTCAGTCTGCAGAATAATCGATATTCTCCCCAGCGTCAGTGGGTCACGTGTGGGTCCACACTTGTGAGAACATAAATTAGTCATTACATTCGCAACAATGTTATATATCACTATGGATGATTAGAATCAATCTAAATATTAGTGAGACATTCGTTACATTGTTCATGAAGTTAGGATATGCTGTTGGACAATGTGACAGTAATATCGATATCACATTAATTGGCATTAATCACAGCAATGCTACGTGACATTACTCTTCCGGCCGCCTACCATTTAGAACCAAGAATAATAACATTTTCATGCATGCAATGTTGAACAATATTTTCGACTTGTTTGTTCACATGGTATCCCAAGCAAATTTTTATATGAATGTATTATGTTAATTTCTACGCAATTGATCAATTTTATTGAGTTGAACCAATAATATACACTTTTCGAATATGAACGCATGAAAATTCCAGACTAAAGTTATCTAGAACTAATAACATTTAATACTGTATAGATAATAACTATTTTCAAAGTCTCTTTTTCATTTTAGAAAACTTTGAAAATTGTCCATTAATGCGAATGAGATAGAGGCTTCGATGTCATACTGATACTTTATTCCAAGTGCTGAACTCTCATGCCCCTTGAGGCTCAAGTCATACTTTTAGCTTGCTATAAGTTGGGATCGAAGACTGCACAAATATCTACCATCAAATTGTCTTCAAACATTTGGCTTCCAACTGAATTAGATGACAAGTTCAATAAGAAATTATGTCTTTTTATTTAATTCAACTTTTCGTTTATTGTCAAATGCGGTGATAAAAAGATTGCTCAAATTTTAAGAGCACTATTGGTCTACTTAGTGATATGATAAATACATAACCAAAAGTATAACCTCGTCTCGATTCGATTTATGGGTGACTCTGGCTTGTATTGAGACAAGTCATGGGTCGAGTCAAGCTTGATTTTTTTCAGAAGCCGACTCATTTTTTGGCTTGTTTTATTAATTTATTTAAATAAATGAATTGACTCATTGATCATTCAGCTCGGTCCGTGAGGTCAACAAGCCAAAAGACCTAACTCTAGTTTGTGGACAACTCAGTTTAGTCAATTGTCAGCATTCCAATCCTTGGCAATAGTTGGGCATTGGTCTTCTAGTAAACTCGATTCAACCCAATTGGCTTAGTACGTGACCATATAATATAAATAAGGGAAATTAGGTCTCCTGCCCTTAAAAAATAAAATATTAGATTAGTACAACTAAAACTAATTAGAACTACAAATTATCGTATTGATCAATTTTTTGAGATTTTCACTTTTGTCACTTTTGTGAATTTCTTGTCACTTTCCATTTAATAATAATTTTTTCTCTTTTTTATAGGGTTCAAGTTAATCATACCACGTGAAAAGTGGTCCAAAGGAATATGCTTGAAGACAGGAGACTTGAGTGGAAGCCCCAAACCTAAAGACAAAACACATAAGCAATTTGCTTTCAACTTGTACTTTTGACTTTTTCTAAGGCCTTTTGTGCGGTTTGGAACTTACTTGACAAGTGACTTCATTACCTTATGACCGTTATAGTTATGGACGTCGTTCGTCGAGGCTTCAGGCATCGACTCCCCTATCATCAGGTGACCAACTTCCTTCACCTTCAAGCATTGGGCAAAAGTCAGCCCCCGTCACTTTTCAATGTAAAAATTACGTGATCCTTTTTAGCAGTGATATACGTTGGCTTTTTCAAAATAAGAAATAAAAAATTACACTTTGAATATCATAAAATCGTTGCCGAATTTAGCTTATGTGTAAATATAAGGACACGCCAATTGTTTTATTGATAGAATTGGATATCAATGACAATAATGAAAACTTAATCTCCTTTTAACATTATCAAAATTTAGCTTCTTAAAAAAGTGACAAGATGATATTTACGTTTTAACAAAAGTAATTGTATGTGTATTATATTTAGACAATAATTTCACTCATTTTATCATTTTTATATTCGTTATCATGTTCTTATTTGCCTCCATAACAGATGAAAAACTTTAATTTTATCCATATTTACAAAAGAATACAAATGAAATAGCGTGAGACTTTTTTTAAAACGGTGACTGAGTATATCACTTTTAATTTTCAGCAAATTAACTTGTATGCAAAAAATACAAATAAAGTATTAGATCATGTTACTTTTTAATGTAAAATAATGTTTCAATTTATATTCATATTTAAAATTTTGCAAATACATATGTGTGTGTGTATGTAATTGATACTAGACAACGTTGAACGTGCGTTGTGTGTTATTATGAAATAATTTATAAGTTTTGTAAAAGTAATATTTGAATATGCGTAAATGTCAATTAATTTAAAATTAATACCAAGGAATATATATGTGACAATAAATGTTGAATCATTTATTTAATTTTCAATTAAATAAAAATGGATGTTAATTAACATATATGGATGTGAATAATGAAATGCATTTTTAAATGTGAAACTTTAACTAGCTTATAATTAGAATTAATAATACTGAAATGTATAAATGAGGATAAATATTAATTAAATGAATGTGCATTTAATTAATTGAGAATTAATAATAGGAAATTCATACATTAATGAAAGCACACTGGTGTACATTAATGAAAGCACACTTGTGGAATGAATTTGTCAAATGTCAAATGTATATTGATGGTAATTAAATGACTAAATAAAACAAATGTATATTGAAAAATGAAAAGTATGGTATTATTGAAATAATTGAATTATAATAGGGCTCAAACCGTCAAAAAATGATTGTTACTTGATGTAATATTTAATTTCAATTAAGTAAAATTGGACATTAATTAGCATACATGACCTTGAATAATAAAATGCATTCTTATGTGAAATATTTATCAACTTATTATTAGAATTAATAACACTAAAATACATAAATGAAGACGAATATTAATTAAATGGATGTGAATGTTAATTAAATGAGAATTAATAATAGGTAATTCATACATTAATGAAAACACACTAGTGAAATGAATCCGTCAAATGTATGTGTACATTGATAATAACTTGATGGTTAAATAAATTAAATATATATGAAAAAATTAAAAGTAGATTATTATTAAAATAATTAAATTTTAGTAGGGTTAAAATCGTCTAAAATGATTCAAGTTAGGGTTAGAATCGTCTAAAAATGATTCTAACTTGAGGTAATATTATATAATTTCACTTGATTGGATAGTAAATTAAATTCGTTAAAAGAAAATTGGAATAAAAGATGAATAATTATAGAGTTTTCTTCCAATTGGTTTATGTAATGAATGTTAAGATACAAACTAGATAAATGAAGGGACATAAGTGAAGATGAATATTAATTAAGTGAATGTAAATGCGAATATTAATTAATTGAGAATTAACAATAGAAAATTCATACATTAATTAAAGCATATGTGTGAATGAATTTGTCAAATATATATTACATTGATAGTAACTAAATGATTAAATAAATTAAATACATATTAAAAACGAAAATTAGGGTATTATTTAAATAATTGAATTATAGTATGGCTAAAATCGTCCAGAAGTGATTATCGCTTAATGTGATATTTAATTCCAATTAAGTAAAATTGGAGGTTAATTAGCATACATGATCGTGAATAATGAAATGTATTTTTAAATGTGAAATTCTAAATAACTTATAATTAAAATTAATAACACTAAAATGCATAAAAGTAGATGAATATTAATTAAATGATTGTAAATGTTAATTAATTGAGAATCAATAATAGAAAATTTATACATTGATGAAATAACACAAGTGAAATGAATATGTCAAATGTATACGTACATTGAAGATAATTAAATGGTTAAATAAATTAAATACATATTAAAAACGAAAATTAAAGTATTATTCGACTAATTGAATTATAGTAGAACTAAAATCGTCCAAAAAATAATTTTTACTTGATATGATATTTAACAATTCAACTTGAATAGATAGTAAATTAAATTCATTAAAAAGAATTGGAACAAAAAATTAAATATTTTTTTAGAGTTTTCTTCCAATTAATTTATTCAATAATGTTAAGATACAAACGAGGTAAATAGGGGGACACAAAAGACGAATATTAATTAAATTAATGTGAATGCTAATTGATCGAGAAATAATAATAGCGAATTCATACAATAATGAAAACACACAAGTGAAATGAATATGTCAAATATACATATACATTAATGGTAACTAAATGGTTAAATAAATTAAATACATATTGAAAAACGAAAAATAAAATATTATTGAAATAATTGAATTATAGAAGGGTTAGAATCATACAAAAAATTATTCTCACTTGATATGATATTTAATAATCCCACTTAATTAGATATCAAATTAAATTCATTATAAAAATTTAGAACAAGAGATGAATATTTTTAAAGTTTTCTTCTAATCGATTTATTCAATGAATGTTAAGATACAAACGATATAAATGGGAGGACATAAATGAAAATGAATATTAAGTGAATGAACGTGAAGGTTAATTAATCAATAATTAATAATAGAGAATTCATATATTAATGAAAACATACATGTGAAATGAATCTGTCCAATATACATGTATTTTGATGGTAACTACCTGGTTAAATAAATTAAATATATAGTGAAGCCGAAAAAGTAAAATATTATTGAAATAATTGAATTATTATAGGGTTATAATCATTTAAAAAATTATTATCACCTGATATGATATTTAATGATTCCACTATATTAGATAGTAAATTAAATTTATTTAAAAAATTAAAATAAAAGATGAATATTTTTAGAGTTTTTCTCCAATCGAATTATTCAATGAATATTAAGATACAACCGAGGTAAATGGGATAACATAAATGAAATGAATATTATTTAAATGAATGTGAATGTTAATTAATCGAAATTAATAATTGAAAATTTATACATTAATGAAAACAAGCGGGTAAAATGAATCTGCCTAATGTATACGTACATTGATGGTAACTAAATGATTAAATAAATTTAACACATGTTGAAAAACGAAAAGTAAAATTTTATTGAAATAATTGAATTATATTATAGTTATAATCATTAATAAAATGATTCTCACTTGATGTGATATTTAATATATTATATATAAAGAAATTCAAATAAGACACCCTTAAAAAATTTTAAAAATCACAAAGAGTGCCACTTTTATCATTCTCATTTTCATAAACACCCGACTTGGATCACTTGAAGTGATTCAAAATTAATTTTTCATATATGAACTAAATGAATTAAATAGCAAAACATACAAACTTGTAGAGTTGATTATCTGCAGGTTTAGATTTTTTTTTTTTTTTTTAAATGTAGTAGAAGCAACCCTTATCTTGTTTGCGCTTGAAATGTGCAACTTTTTTTTATTATTTTATGATTTCGATTTTACTTTATTTGAATATTGAAAGAGTTGGAATTTTAGCTGTTGACGACTTCTCCACTCTTAAGTTAGTATAGTAAATATTACGGTGAAATTGAAAGGAATTATTGTATTTGCCCCATTGTTTGTTACGATTTTTCTAAACGACAGTACAAGTAAGGATATTTAATTGAGTACCCGTGTAAATTGGGGTAGGCATGGGTTGGGGTGGGTCGATTTTTGCCTCAACCCAAATCCAACCCAACATGATCGGTTTGATCATAATTTAACCCAATCCAAGTCGTATAATGGTTGAAACCCAACCCAATCAAGTATAGGTTTCACGGGGTGCCTTTCTTCTTGACACAGAAAGGGACACCATGCGACAGTAATCTGCTCCACTAGACTACCTTCCGCCTACTCTCGGTTGTTTCGGGACGAAACTAAAATTTGATATCAATTTGTAAAAAAACTTGCAATATGAAATTGAAAGA
>CAIGRP010132764.1:0-11399 GCA_903798385.1 Fraxinus cuspidata
CAAAACTATTGATTTCCTCTCATTTGTATGATGAATATTGGCCTATTATATGAATATCAAAGGCTCTCCATATGTATTCTTCTGTTATGTATTTATAGAAGTTGAAAATTGGATGAAAATCACGTCCAAATTGACTTCCAAAAGAGTTCCAATCGAATAAGGAAAGTTTCATTTACGCGTGGATTTTTTGTCTCTACACAGCAGTCAATATTTTGATTATAACTTTCTCTACCGATATCCGATTTAGGTGATTCAAATTGAGTTGGAAAGTTAACTCAAAGGGCTACAACTTTGATAGGAGTATAATCTTCCCAATGTTGTTGTTTACTATACCAAAAATGGGTCTCAAGTTTTGACTAAAAATCTGGAATATGAGTTGTGCGAATGGAAATTGATTTTGATTATATTTCATTCATTTATGAGTTCTAATTCCATCCATTTGTTTCCTAGCAATTTTCAAAGTATTTTCTTGTATCAAAATCAACTATTGAATTTGTAATTTGGTCTTCAAACATTGAATTTTGCCATTTTCAACATTTTTCGCTTCCTTCTTCGCATGGAGCGACATCATGTGAGATAATTGTCATCGATGAGAAGCTTTGGGAATAAAACAGCATCAGGTTTATTAATGGCACTAAAGACATAAGGATAAGTGATACCACTAATAAGCTGGGCTGGTGTAAACGTGACGTTGGTGTCAGCCATTGTGAAAAAAAAATTGTGTGAAAGGGTTCAGAACCCAGCGATCAAGAAGCTCTGATACCATAATGAGAAATGAAATGAAAGCAAACATTTTTGTACGGGGCTATGATCTCTCAATTGTATTACTTTACATGAGGGTTACTACATATTTATGGAATAAAAATACTGCTATACATGGAAAGATTAATTTTAATGAGTTGTAGGCTTGACTCGTGCAATTATGTATACTGATAGCTTCAATGGTGCAATAATGTGTGCTAGCTAATAATTGGTGTGGACTATGGTCAAGCATCAAACATGCCACCACCTCGACTAGAATGCTAACATGATTCCTCTTAGTAGCTAAATCTTGCTTTAGCACATCTGTGAGAAACCTCTAACATCGAACATTGAATAAAAAGTTAAGATGATTCCTATCACCCTGTAGTTTCCACACTTTCTTAGCACAATTTTTTGCGATAGTATTAGTAGATTAGTTTAAGAGAGAAGGATAAGTAAACATTGTACCCACTCTAAATGTATCTCGTCAAGTTGTAGGTCAAGTGAGTCAATTGTTTCAATTGTTGAATTTTTTAACAATAAAAAATAGTTATATATATATATATAAGAAAAAAAATTGAGTCAAAGAATTACTCTTTACTTTCAAAAAGTGAACTTTTAGTGCGAATTAAATTTCGATGAAAATTTAAGTCAAAAATAATAATTAATTTTTTCCAAACAGTTCGTAGAAGCTATAAATTTTTTAACTAATTATTTCATTAACTTGTATCAAACAAAGAACTACACTTCAATCATGCCGAGTAAAACAACAGCCAAATGCCGCGAACAAAAGACTCATTCCCCTTTTCAATAATATTTCGAAGGATTTATTATAGATGAAAAATAGGAAAATTGTTATTTTATGTCTAAAATTATTCTATTGTCCCAATATATAATTAAAAATAAATTTGAGAAATTTTTTTTTTCAAAAAAGGATTAAGCCTATTCGAACTGTTTGACAGGTGCTACTACATTGTATAATTGTTTTTTTTTTTTTTCCTGCCCAACACTCAAATGAAAAATGGTCATATGGATCCTCTAATGTAATCTGTACATATTCCTTGTACACATAGCAGTTCTCTTTAAAACAAAAACAATTGTGCTACATATGTATACTGATACTTAAGATATAATTGGATCAAATTTCTTCGATCAAAAAATAAAAATTAAAAAAGATTAAAAGTTACATATAACTCAATCAAATAGCATTATTCAAAAGAAAATTTAGTAGCTCGTCTCATTATTTTTAAAATATAATTTTCTCTTTTCTATCTCTAATCACACGATTTTTAATAAAATAATATTATATGAAAATCTAAATTTCTTTATTATTTTTTCAGCAATATATTTTGTCCATGTTTGAGCCACATTCTTATTTTCATTCTAATTCTTATATTCATTTTCAACCACACATTTTTCAATAAAATAATATTTTCCATCACATTAATAATTTTTCTTTCTTTTTCAACCACGTATTCTCCATCACATTTAAAAAAAAAAAAAAAGGATTCTCTCCTTTGAAAAATGTGCTAAACACACTCGTTATATCAAATGATTTAAATCATTATTTCACAATGCATTTTTACTGTAAAACAGGGTTTAATTGTGTTACTGAACATTCAACGTTCCCTTTGAAATCCTCCTCCTCTTTCCTTTGCCCTAAAACCCCTCAAAACCCCGGGACTAGCAGTAGCTAAGACGGAAATGTCTTTGCAGTTTTCGTCACCTCTGTTTTTCAATCAAAAATCCAAATTTCATGTAAGTCAAACGTTGTTTTTTGCTCTTTCTTTCTGTATCTTCTTTTTCACTTTTTTTATTAGGACGTTGAAAGAAAAATTGAATCTATATGCGTTATGGAAAAAAAGGAGAGAAGCACTGTTAATATCAAGAAGAAACCGTTAGTGGTGAAGGCTGGGCCAAAGAGAATTGCTTTTGACAGAGAATGCAGAGAGGGTTTACTTTCTGGCATCAATAAGCTCGCTGATGCTGTTTCTATAACCCTGGGTCCTAGAGGTGGGCATTTTCCATTGTGGGTATCGTTTTTTTTCTTTTTAGTATTTCTGTATTTTTATTTGCTGGATTGGTACAATTGGTTTTCTTGTACATTATCTCGATTGGTTTTACCTTTATCTGGCACATCGTAATCTGGCCCGAAAAAGTTTGAAACTACTTCAATTTCTGGAAATGAGGTACAAATGCTTGAAGATTTGTGCTGCTTGAATTTTCTTTATTGTTAAGATGTCTAATGTGAAAGAATACTGTGTTGGCAGTTCTCTTCAGTAATGTATTAACACAAGGATTGAATTTAGTATTATGGATAAACTTTTCATTAATATTGTTTTATTTCCGGAAAAAGTTTATTGGTGTTACTTTGAAGCATGCAGGACGAAATGTGGTTCTTTTAGAATCGGAAACACTTAAAGTGATTAATGATGGTGTTACAATTGCCCGTTCCATAGAGCTTTCTGATGCAATTGAGAATACAGGAGTAATTCTAATCCAAGAGGTAAATTTAATCTCCTGTTGTGCAGATTCCACTGTATTTATCATTTTTTGAAAAACGGTTCATGTAGCCAACCCAACATTACTGGGGACAAGTCTTAGCTTGCTGTTGGTTTACATTTATCTATCATGCTTAGCTTGCTGTTGGTTTACATTTATCTATCATACATATTGCAGGTTGCAACTAAAACAAATAATTCAGCTGGTGATGGTACAACAACTGCTATTGTTTTGGCTCGAGAAGTGGTTAGAGCTGGGTTGTTGGCCATCACTTATGGGGCTAACCCGGCTACGTTGAAAAGAGGAATGGATAAAACAGTAAAAGAATTGATCAGAATTCTGAAGGAGAAAAGCTTTGCTGTGAAAGGGAAAGATGACATAAAAGGTGTCATTACTTATCTTTAATCCACAATTAAATCAATATTTTTTTAACTTCTATTTATCGACAATTTATCCTTTTTTTATGTGTGTGTGTGTGTGTGAGTGAGTGCAGCTGTAGCTTCAATATCTGCAGGGAATGATGTATATGTTGGTAATTTAATAGCTGAAACTATTAATAAAATTGGCCGTGATGGAGTCATATCAATTGAATCTTCCTCATCATCCGAGACCTCTGTTCTGATTGAAGAAGGAATGAAGGTAAATTGTTTACCCCTCTGAATAGGGAGTTCTTTCTTGTCCTTGGAAAAAATAACTATATAAATTAAATTGGAGCTGCTATTTGGGATCAACCGGGTCACGTTGAAGTGTGAATATATGATCAATCCTTTTTTATTGCTACATTTTATGTAATTCAAACTACTGCTGTATGGCATGTTTTGAGACCTGTCAATCTTTTGAACATGTTAAGAGATAAATTTGTGGCTTTTGGCGAAAGAATTGGATTTTCTTTTCCTTTTCCTTTGATCTATTAATCTGTTTTATATCCATCATGAATATTTGTAGATCGTTGAGTTAGTAATAAAGCTATAAAGTTATAAAGTTAAATGCCTAGATACTCTCACTTTTTATTATTTGAGTACAAATCCGATTTCGTTATTTTTTAATGGAACTGTTCATTTTTCAGCAATTCATTATTAATTTTCCTATCTTTATTTTTTATATATAAATATATTTTTTCCCTCCTGCTATATTATTTCCTTGACCTCTTCTGACGTTCTATCCTTACAGATTGACAAAGGGTACATGTCGCCTCATTTCATTACGAACAAGGATAAATCTCTAGTGGAGTTTGAAAATGCTAGAGTTCTTGTGACTGATCAAAAGATATCAACTGTTAAAGATATCGTGCCTTTGCTGGAAAAGAGCACCCAATTGAGTGTTCCTCTACTCATTATTGCTGAAGATATTTCAAGCCAAGTGCTGGAAACTCTTGTTTTGAACAAAATGCGAGGTACAATTAATGTTTCTGTGGTAAAATGTCCAGGATTTGGGGACGGGAAGAAAGCTATATTGCAAGATATTGCACTTTTGACAGGTGAGTTTGTATGTCTGAGTTCTGTCTCAAGGGCTACATTTTCTAAGCTCAAAAAATATAAAAATAAAGAAAATAATGAATTTGACTAGGATTTGTCATCCAATTTGAGTAGTGCTTATGTGCCTGTGTGCAAAATTGTTTCCATTTGATCCAGTGTTTAAAAATGCTAATATGGGTATTGAGGCAGCTTGTCTCTGAGAAGCGAGGTGTAAGCCTCAAAATAATTCAATATAATGGGCCTTGTTTGAGCCTCATTTTATTCTAAGATGTACTTGTCTCTGAGAAGCGAGGTGTAAGCCTCAAAATAATTCAATATAATGGGCCTTGTTTGAGCCTCATTTTATTCTAAGATGTATTTTGGAATAGTAGATTGATGGAGAATGTGTGATTAAAAAAAAAAAAAGAAAAGTTTTGGGTTCACGTGAAATATTATTTTATTGAAAAATGTGTGGTTGAAAAGAAAAGAGAAAAAAATATATTTTGGAAATAATGAGGATCAAACAAGAGCAATAGTTCAAAAGGTTATAAAGTAATGAAACAGAAACCATCTAAAATATTCAAAATAAAACATTTTAATGAATTTACAACTATAATTTGCAACTAGAAGCATAAATGGATCAAAAACATAGAAAATAATAATTTAACATAGAAGTAATCTCATAACAAAAACCATCTGCATTGTCTGCTGAGGAAAAGGTGCAGGAATAGAGGACATCAGGCTTTAATTACATAAGCTCTACACTTCTGTAATCTCCAGTTATTTTCTTTTTACTTTTATATGGTCAAGACTAAATGTGTCTAAAATAAATCAAAAAACCAAGATTCTAGCCTTCTATGCTATGAAAAACCAGCCCAAAAGGCTGAGACCGAAAAAAATGGCCAAGACTTAGGAGGCATGCCACAGCCTCTCTGAGGTGTAGCTGTGCAGTCATGGGCCTCAGTAAGTGAACGTGTAAACCTCGACAAAGTACCTTCAAAACATAACCTTTGAGGTTTCCAATGAAAGTAACATAGAACACAATATAGAACAAGAATGAAATTGGGGAAGAAAGAGGAAGAGAGACGAGAAAGAGGGAGAGAATAGAGAGAAATTTGGGGAGAAAATATCATTTTTTATTCATATCAAAGTTGCATCTATTACAATGCATAAGTCCCATTTATATAGGATTTCAAAGATCACATTCTAAGTAGGAAACATCTATAAAATCCTAGAGAATCTATAAATTTTATGTAAAAAAAAACTATTAAATATTAATTATGTATACAATTTGGAAAGTTTTCCCAAATAATATATATTCTAGGATCCACATCAGAAAGCCTTCCATGAGGCTCGCATCAAGGTGTAAGCCTTGGCGCTTTTGGAAACACTAAGTTGATTTAGAGTCTTAATATATGAGTAGGTAGTTGCTAAGGAAACTTCTGTCTTCTGTATCATTTTGAGCTCTTGAAGCATTTCAAGGCGACTCAAAGTTCAATTCTATGCTGCCAAGACTTTCTGTAAATTTTGATTGTGCTTGCACCTGTGCATTCTTCGATTTTCAATGGTGTATCACTAAGTAGATCAACATTTTATTGTAATCAGGTGCTGATTTTATCTCTGGAGATATGGGTCTGACTCTTGAGAGTACAACTTCTGATCAGCTTGGTATTGCACGAAAAGTAACTGTTACAAACAATTCTACAACTATTGTTGCTGACCCTTCTACTAAAGCTGAAACACAAGCAAGGATTATGCAGATAAAGAAAGATCTTGCTGAAACCGATAATAAGTATATGGCGGAAAAGCTTTCTGAAAGAATTGCAAAGCTTTGTGGTGGAGTGGCTGTAATTAGGGTAGGAGCACACACTGAGGTTGAACTTGAAGATCGAAAGCTAAGAATTGAGGATGCAAAACATGCCACTTTTGCTGCCATGGATGAAGGTGTGGTACCTGGTGGTGGGGCCACCTATATACATCTGTCAAAACAAATACACATCATAAAGAAATTATTTCAAGATCCGGATGAGCAGATTGGAGCTGACATTGTAACAATGGTATGTTACTTGTCCTTTCGTTCTTGTCATCATGCCTATCCATATGTGGTTTTCCAGAACATTGTTGGCTGTTAAATTAACTTAGTCGAAGCTAAATAGTGCTGATTTAGTTCTTGAGTTCATACCCTTTTTTATAACTACCTTTAGTACTTCTGAATAATTCTATAGTAGAAATGAGGCAAGGGAAGAGAAGAACACTATACATTTGCATTGAGGCCTATTGTAATTGTGCAATTTATAGTTTTGCTCAAAGGAAGGAAAACAGTGTTCTACAGTAGTTATTGGGTTAAGTAATCCCTTTGCTATTCTGAACTTCGAGTTGTATGCATAGATCAAATATGTGTGTTGGGTTTAGTAACCCTCTGTATCTATATATGTGTTTGGTTAAGTAATCCCTTTGTATCAATAGGGTTAAGCTATCCCTTTGTTATTCTGAACTTAAAGTTTGTATGCATAGTACAAATGTGTGTAAGTAACCCCTTTGCATCAATATTCGTACATGTAACGGTTTACCTCCAATAGCAATTTCTCTAAATTTATGGTCATAAGGTAGATCCTGTGTCCAATTCGAAACTTTTGGATTATAATTTAGAGCTCGTATTTGTCAACAATGACTTTCAGGCTCTTCTAGCACCAGCTAGATTGATTGCAGCTAATGCAGGGGTAGATGGTGCTGTGGTTGTGGAAAAGATATTATCTTCTGATTGGAATATTGGGTACAATGCAATGACTGGGAGATATGAAGATTTGATGGCTTCAGGTGTTATTGATCCTTCACGGGTTTTAAGGTGTGCAATTCAGAATGCTGTATCGGTTGCTGGTGTGATACTGACTACTGAAGCCATATTGGTGGAGAAAACCAAAAAACCTAAGCCGCCTGTTCCTCAAATTCCTGGCATAACACCTTAAAATGATAAGGTAAGAGAATGAAACGATGAAGACCTGTATAAGGCAGACTGGGCTTGTTTGAATTCGCTAAAGCGTGTTTGTTAGCTTGAATGGGCCCTTCGAAGATTTTACAATATCAAACACTAGTTGCATACCTCTGAAACTTGAGGTCAGACTACAGCCTCCTGCTGGGATATGAGTGTTAAAAGTGCTGTATCAGAATAAGGTGATGATTCATGCAGTTGGGCTAAGAAATGCTTTCGTCCAGATTTTCTTAGCTTTTTCTAGCAGCCGGATACTTAAAATGATTTTTCCTGCGGACTACCTAAGGCCTAATTTTTCGTTGAAAACATGCATGGAAAGCACACGTGACTGTAATTGAACGCTAACATGCATTTATGGCTATTCTGTAGATTAAATGTTCACTTAGATGTCTCGAGAGTTTTTGTTTCATGATTTGATTAATTTGAAAAATGTTATAAATTGAAGAAACAATGATATAAAATTGTACAAATGCATAATTTATACTCTCTCATCTTTGTTTTGAGTACTCCATAAAAAATTATTTACCAGTATTTGGTAGTGTGACAGTTAGATATAAAAGTTAGAAAAATTCAAGAACAATTACAAATGCACCAGAAATTTTCCATTTCACTAGTACATAAACCAGTATGTATGGATCTTGGCTCTTTAATATATAAACAAATAAGCCATTTTTCACAAAGATCAACGAGCAATGGAGCTGCTTATTCTTGTTGAGGTAGCGATCTGGGCATATTCACAAGACTCACCGTAGGTGATGCCTGCATGATGGATATGTAGCACAACATCCTGTTATGCGTATATACATTCTAACTCGGATAAACTACATAAATAAACAATAACTTGAAATCATGATGACACAAATATGAAAAGGGAGATTCAGAGGGGAAGAACCTCAAAGTTTCTTTTGTCCCCCGACGAACTTTGCAACGGATAGTTGGGAGTCCTAGCTTCTGGTGAGCCTCATAACGGTGACAACCCGAAAAACCTTAACACAATAGTGAACTCATAGTGAGAGGAATAAGGACTTGGCATTATCTAACAGAACAATCAAAATATTGGTATTCAAAAATATACAGGGCGGCCCTCATACCATAGTATTCGCCATCAACCTCCAGCACGTCAATCTGCATCATATACATAAATAGGCATGAGATAATATTAAATATTCCATCTAGAAGAGTAAATGTCTAAGAGAGAGAGAGAGAGACAGAGAGACAGAGATGAAAAATCTCGAACCTCAACTCATTTCAGTGATAGAACTATTGACAATGCAGAGTTCCTAGCATGGGCTGAAAAGGCTTTAAAGAAGGGATGTGGTTTTTAAAAGGGAGCTCAGGGTTCCTGTTATATTGCTGCCAAGTTGCCAATCCATGGAAGGAATGATGAAACAAATAAACAGATTTAGATGTTAGTGGTGAAGATATGAAGATTTCGAAGAGGGGATCGTAAATAATTCATGGTTGGCAACAAATAAATCAAACTAGTTGAGGAGGTTCTTTTCGGATGAAAATTCACATCAAGATTATTCAAGGTTATACAATACATCAATGTTGTGAGATCAAATTAGAGAACCCCAGGTTTTGCGGCATTCACATTTCATAGCAGTTTACGAAAATTGGTTGGATTGTTCTTATTTATGGGATGCTCCACAAAGTTTTACCTGAGGACACTATGATGTTTTGAGGCTGGTGAATTTTCATTAAGATAGAATTTTATAGTTCCAATTCCTTGTAGACAAGAATCTTTTTTTTTTTTTTTAGACGCAATAGAAGTAAGATAATCAATTAAAAATTTCATATGGCAATTTGAAATTAAACAACTGGGAAATGTTAGCTTACTGGTACTTGGAGCCCAATCTCACTGATACTCTCCATAAGTTCCTTCACCTTCTTGGGGTCATTAGCTCTTGTACGCATAAGGGGTCTCCGAATTCTATCGAGGGGAAGTTCAAGAACCACCGGTCCTTTAGATTGATGCACGCCAGGAGGAGATCCTAGAACCAAGAAATCAAGTAAATAACACACATCAAAATATACCTAAAATTAACGAATTCCATCCCTAATTTAGCGAAGAAGATACGCAGGACTTTCAGCAAACACCACGAGGGCATAGATATGTAGTATCGGAACTACGAGCATACAACTGACAAGCATGTAAATGTAAAATTGTACATATGTGAACAGAAATTGACCATTAGAGGAAGCAGAAGCTGATACAGAGAAGCTCTTCAAGTTGTTGGGGAATTTTAAAACAAGATTTGCCATTTTTTTTTTTCCCTCACTGCTTGCTTATGAAGTAAATCACAAATATAAAGGAGTTACTGCTTAATGAAACTGAACCACAAATATGATTTGTTTGTCTCATTTAACATATGCGGTGGGGTTCCAAACCTTTTCAAAAAGTATAAATAAGTCTCAAATCTTCTATTTTTAGCACCATTGTTCCAAAAGTTTGATAAACTATTGATTTTTGGATAGTAATTATTACCCATCTCCTGACGAGTCTCTAAGCATCGTCGTGTGAGCTAGCTAGCAAACTCAATTATGTCCACACTTCCAAGTCACATCCTACCTAGCCTAATTGATGCTATACATTGAGTAGGCGAAGTGATGCATTATTTCAACAGAAGTGTCATGTAGAGATCGACCCTCCATGATTTCAGTGAGATGTTATAATTTGTTGCAGAGTAAAATGAGGCAATTAGCCTCCTAATGAGAAAAATGCATCTATCATTTAATTTATTTCAAGAGATCTCTCTCCATGAGTAATTAATATAACATCTCTATAATAGAATTCTCACAGTCTATTTGTCAGTCTATTTTTCAAAAGTCAAGCCTAAATTTTAGGGTTACTACTTATTAAAAACATTAAGCTAAACCACATTTACTACTTATTAAAAAAAGATTTTTCCTTAATTTCCCCAATCTAACATCCACCCAAACCTAATCCCAATGGGAATTTAGGTGACATAACCAATGGGAGCACCCTCGCTGGTATCGAGAGAGGTGGGTGTTGCCATGAGTTCGGTGGTTCACGAGGAGAAACTAAATAATTTTCATTTTTTTCTTAATTATATTTTCATTTGTTCTTGTTTTTGTTTTTTCTGAATTATTTTTTTATTATTCTAAGACTTGTTTGATAAATAAATTTTTATCAATTTTTCAACTGTATTATCAACCACGCATTCCACTGTTTGAGCTCAATTATTCCAAAATATAATCAGAGGAATAGTAATTTTTTTGTAAATGGACTGTTAAAAAAGATGGAAATTTTTTAAAATTTATGTGTAATATTATTTTATTGGCAAATGTGTGATTGATAAAAATAGAGAAAAATGAATTTTAATTTAGTAGGAGCCAAACGTGGGAATTTTTATTTTTTAAATCAAAATTTGCTGTGTTTTTTAAGAAAGTACTCATTTGCTCGTTGAAAATTAGACAGGGACACCACACACGCCAATTTAACAAACTTCAGTTGATAACAATATAAAGATCCTTGTTTTGCATATTTATATAAAGAGGGTGGTAGTGTAAAACAAAAAGGTTCAGGACTTATTTGTACTCTTAAAAAGTCTTGGGTTCTCATTGCAATTTTCAGTCAATGTTATTCTACGAGTTGATTAGGCCTTGGTTGGCAGACATTGTTTTAAAAATTATTTTCAACAAACATTTTATGAAATCTATTATTTTTTCTTACTTTTTAAACATATATT
>CAIGRP010132788.1:0-21860 GCA_903798385.1 Fraxinus cuspidata
TTGGGTAGTGGTGGTTGTGATGTTGGTTGCGATGGTGAGGTGGTGGTGATGTAGGCGATGCTAGTAGGTTGGTGGTGGTCGTCGTGGCGGTGGTGCGATGGTTTGTTGGTAGGATGGCGTGAGGTGAGATGAGGATGTTTGTGACCAATTATTTGGATGATTGTGATCAATAAATTGGTTAATTTATGATCAATAAATAATATGTGACCGTTATTTGAGACTGTAATCAATAAATTTGATATTTTGTGACCAATATATAATACGTGACATAAAAATTAGAATCGCGACTTATAAAATTTGTGACTTTTTTGTAACTGATAAATAAATTGTGATTTCTAAATCTTTTGTTTTGTGACCGTTGAAAAAATTGGGACCTATAAAAAATTTTATTCTTGATTGAGCAATAATTTGTGATCAATTAATTTGATCATTTGTGACCAAATAATATATAATTGTAACTTTAATATATTAATTAATAAAAAATATATTTAATTAATTATTTGTAAATAAATTTTTGAAATGAATCATATTTAATCTCTTAGATATGAAATATTTTCGTAAGAAAAAGTTAGGGAAATATTGAAAAGCGTGCGGTCCAAAATCAATTAAAAAAAATAAAAATAATATGTAAACCATGGCCAAGCCCGTAACTCATGGCCCATGCCTGAGCCCGGCCCGCACAAGTGACAACTGGTTCATGATGGCTTCAACCTAAATCCATTAACACGTAGGAGTTAGGGCCTCCTTTTTATTTTTGAATTCTTAATACCTTGTATTATTATTATTTTGCACGAAAAAGTTAATAATTTGTCGAACTATATAAATTGATTTATCATTTGGCACAATTCTTCTAAAGTTGCTCATCTTTAACAGTCCATTGTTTTCTGTCCAAATGTCAAACAGTGCAGCGTCCTTTTCAAGAGGGGAAAGAAACATGTTAAAGATTCTCCTAAAAAGGTGAGCTGAAAATTTATCCACACGGAATATAACGGGTTGGTAAGACTCGAAGGTAGAACTTACTGCGCTAAACAGTGTTTGAAAATTAGTTTTAATTAGTTGATTTGATCAAAATTTGGGATGTATGAGGAACTATGGCAAAAAGATAATCATTTGAAGTTGAAATAAATTGAGAATAAAAATTAGTGAGAAATTAAAAAATGACAATCCTACTTAGAAAAACTAGAAGAATAGAAATCACTTTATATTATTCAAGTTTGAGATTTAGATTTGAACTCTAATAGGTACCAATAGTTTTTGAGGGGGAGGTGACCAACATACTAATAGGTTGAGCCAAAGTTCACGCGCGCCGCCGTTCGATTGGCTCGGCACGATCATGAGTCTGGGCGTCGTGGGCTTGGGCCAAGTTGGTATTTTTCTTTTTTTATAAAATAATATTTGAATTATATTATTTTATTATTATTTTAAATAATATGACATCTTCTAGAAACTGACGGTTGACAATTGAACTGCTTGTCCAAATAGGTTGTGGCTGTTGAAGACACAACTTTTCGACTGTTGTGTTTTTTAGATACAACCTTTCAATTTCCATGTAAAGGTTTTCATACCTCAGATTTTATTAATTTTAAATCAATTCTAAATTTTATCTCTTGCAAATTATATTCTTTCCTACTTATATTATTCTATATTTTGCATTTTGACCTCGAATATTATTTTCATGCATTTTAGTTTTCAAGTTTTAGAGAGAGAAAAAAAGTTAGTAGGTTTGTCTGGTTTTGTAATTTGGAGTACTACTATTACAAGTCAAGGTCGTTGCATCTTATGAGACGAGTGCCTAAAGATCGTCAGTACTAGTATGGACATTATTGTCTTAAGGAGAAAGAATCGAACTCTTGCCTCAACCGTTATCGTTTTTTTTAAAGTCGGTATTCAACCCAACCGATTATTCATCGTCAAAAAATATTTTAAATTATTGCACGATAAAATCATTATTTACCAACAAACAGTATCCTAAATAATTTGGTCATCAACCATGCCAAAGACCCTAAAAACATGGAGAAGTTCAACTCATATTTCTTGAAGTTTCAAAAAGACTAAAGTAATTAGCACACAATGTTCCCACCTTTCACTATTATTGTGAAAAACGTCTTTACCTTTTTTTTTACATTTTCACCCTTATATTCACATTTCATTGCGTAAAAGATCATTTTTATCCACTTTCTAAATTAAAAATTGTAAAATGACGAAAATACCATTTCCTTTAAATAAAACAAGAAGAAAAAGAAAAAAACTAATTGCAATATAGTCCCAACTTTTTTGAAAAGCGCAAATGAATCCCAAATTAAAAGGGTAATTAGTATATAATGTCAATACCTTTCACCATTTTTGCAAAAAACATCCGTACCTTTTTTTTTTTTACATTTTCTCCCTTAATTATATATTTGATAGCGCAAACTATCATTTTTATCCATTTTCATCAAATTTCTCAATAAAAAACACTGAAACGACGAAATTATACACTCCTATTTAAATAAAAAAGATAAAGAATTAATTGCAACCATTGTCCTAATTTTTTTAAAAGTGCAAACGAGTCCCCAAAAAATTATTAAAAATTTAATTTTTTTATAAAATGTGCAAACGAGTCCCAATTAAATTTTTTTAAAAATTTAAAAAATTATAAATTGTAAACGAGTCCCAAATAAATTATTAAAGAATTAAAAATTTAAAAAATATATTTTTTATTTAAATATGATGGTATATTAATTATTTCGCAATTCTTTATTGAGAAATTTGATGAAAATAGATTAAAATGATGGTTTGCACAATCAAATATGTAAGTAAGGGTGAAAATGCCAAAAAATGAAAATGTATGGACGTTTTTCGCAATAAATGTGAAAGATAGGAACATTATGTACTAATTACCCTTTTAATAATTTATTTGGAACTCATTTGTGCTTTTCAAAAAAAAAATGGAACTATGATTGCAATCAGTTTTTTCTTTTTTCTTTTGTTTTATTTAAAAAGAAATGGTATTTTTGTCATTTCACAATTCTTAATTAAGAAAATGGATGAAAGGGATTTTTTGCACAATGAAAGGTGAAAATAAGGGTGAAAATGCCAAAAAATGAAAGGTGTGGACGTTATGTGCTAATTACCCAAGTCTAAATATCGAGATTCAGTTCATTATACAACAGTTCAATCTTGATAATAAAAATGTCATAAAAGGTATCATCATGAGGACAATGATATGTCATTAACCATATTTTTTACGAGATAATTGCAGTAGCGGTCCAAACCTTTCACTTTTTTGTAAACTTTATATTAACCTTCATTTTGACACCAAAAATCCTAAACCTTTTAGTAATTAGCACTTGGGTCCAAATGGATGATTTCTGTTAGTTTGACCGTTAGTTAACCCAATAAATTAATTTTAACCAATTTTAAAAGGGGTATAATGATAACTTTGAATTAAAATTAAAAAATCAAAAAATAAAAATAACAAAAAATCAATTCAATGTTCATCTCCTCCTTTTCGCACCCTATCCCCCACTCCCACACCCCACGTCCTCCTAAAACTAACTAAGAAACCCACCACTATAGTCCATCATCGCTGCCGTCGACATCCACCGATCGCCATCCATACCACCCCGTACCAACTATCACCACCCACCACACAAAATCACCATGTCGCGTCGAACATCGTCACCCACCACGCCCAACCAAATTCCAACCCATTTCCACCACGGCGCTGGCGACTGCCACTCACCTACTCACCCATCGAGCCAGCAATTGCTACCAACCCCATCGCAGGGCCCTTCTATCTGTCACACTCCATCAATTTCCTCCTACATTCACCATTTCGAACAAACCCACCCCACTCCACCCCACCCCACCTCACCTCCCACACAAATCAAAGCCATATACACACACGATCACTAAAATTCAAAATTCTTAAAAATGGGTCCACCACCAGATCTACCAGCTTGAATGACCCAAAATGCATATCATACAAAATAATTATCTCCTTACAACCCTATCTTAGGCACCACCGCCACATTACAATGTACTAGCACACCATCGCCACCACGACCAAAATCAAGGAGTTACAGAAAAATCAAGATGGATTTCTCCCACGTTGCTTGCACTACCATACTAGCGAACCTTGGAAAAATAAAGAACTCTTGGACCATGTAGACGATTATTTTAAATCGATGGGTGTGAATGGGATGGTGAGATGCGGTTGTTGGCGCGGTGGAGGTGGGATGGATTTTTAGTTGATTTGGTTGAGGGTTAGGTCAACTTAAGGGTAGAGTAGGGTAGGGTGGATAACCCCATTTTGTTTCTTTTCTATCTTTTTTGTTTTTTGATTACTTATTTAATTAGAAAAGTTCAAAATTACCATTATATCCCTTTTAAAATTGGTCAAAGTTATTTTATTGGGTCAACTAACGGTGAAATTAATAGAAATCATCCCTTTGGACCTCAGGTGCTAATTTTTAAAAGGTTTGAGATAGTGGGTGGCACAAAATGAAGGGTAAAGTATGCAAAAAAGTGAAAAGTTTGAGACTACTTCTGCATTTATCCCTAATTTTCCCTTACAATCACCATTGGCATTTCTGGCTAATGTTTGAAAAAGATAACAGAAAAAGTTTTCAGGTATGTAGAAAATGACTTATCACTTATAATCTAGAAAACAGATTTTAGTGGATGAAGAGAAAATATGGGACAAGGCAGCAAGAGAAGGTGTGATTTTAGTACCGTAAGACAGCACATGTAAGAAAAGTAAAAGTAAATTTGAATGTAAAACAAGTAGTGGGATCCAGCTCCAGGCTCCCAAGTGTCCTTGCGCTCAGTCCCTCTGAATGTCTTGTTTCATCATGGACAACACATACTTGCAAATTCTAACCAATCCCATTTGTTTTGTTTTTTTTCTTTTTCTTGTTTTTGCTTTGTCGTACGAGATTCAATACTTTAAAAATGAGTAGAGAACTTGATCCAGAGAAAAAGTAAAAGGTTAGTAAAAAAGAATTTAATAAATAATTAAAAACAAAGTTTTAGCATGAATCCACTGGTTTTATTATATTTTCGAATTTTGGGTGATAAGTGGACTTATGCTCGATTTTTTTCCTATTGTATTTTCACTTTTTAATCAAGACTTGGTATCTGATTCAAAAGGATTGAAAGCTGATCAGACAGTGAACTGAAAATTCCCATATTCACAGTAAGATTACAGAGCAGTGGATGTGAGTTTGAGACATTCTCACAAAAAGCAAATCCTTTTTTTTTTCTTATATCTTTTTCAGATCTGAAAAACAAAACATTTGGTCAATTTTTAATGAAGAAATTTCTTCAGAATAATCTAAAATTACTCATTTGTTGAAACAATTCTTCATAATAGATTAAGAACCTTTATATTAATGGCTTAACATAATGTATGCAGTTATACATCCAAGTTAAAAACCTTTGCATGGGTTAATTTAGTTTCTCTAAAAGTTAATTCAGCAGACATAGTCCCCACCATAAATTACAATGCCAAAACTTGGGACCCCTCTTGGGATCAGAGGAGTCAAGAAAAAAAATGAATGCTCAATTGTACAATTGTATAATGACTTGGGATTGCATCATTTTGTGAATTATGCTGAGTGTACATTCCATTTTGTACACTTTTGTTGACATTGCGTGGAAATTCAAAAAATGTTGGGCGGAAAAGTGTGTTAATTTAAAACTATCTAATCATGTGTTGACATGTGGTACAATGTCAAAAATGATATCAAATAAAATATACATGTAGCATGATTGTTATTTTGTAGGAAAATGTCACTTACATTATTTATGACATTATGGTTGACATATGTTGGCAAATGTTGATTGGGTGAAAAAACCTGTTCAATGGTGCGTTGTCACTTGGCTACATGTAAAAAATGATGTAAATGTAGCATGATTGTATTTTGTAATTGCATAGTAAAATCCTTTCATTTGGCACTGCAGGACTTGCTCCATCAGTATCTTTGGATTAGTTTAACTCGAAAGTAGCTTAGAGTCACTTTTAAGTGCATTTTGATCAATAGAAAATCACAATATAAACTTTAGCCTAGTTATAAGAAAGCACAAGGAATTCCTAAACAGAAAACTATATGTGATGCAATGCTAGAAAAACCCAAAAAATAGTAAGAATAAATGGTTTAGGGCATTGAAATGGAGCTTCAGAATTCTTCAATGGCCTTATAGATGATGCAGTTTTGTTACTTCCACAAACATCAATTCCAACATTGACACCAAATGCTTCTGATGGACTCAAACAGAGCCCTGGATTGCTACTGAGATCCAAATTTCTGCCAAGCCTTTTCAAGAAACTTGAATTGAAAGGAACAATACCACCCAGAAAGTTTCTGCTCAAGTTCAGATGATATATATGAGACAGATTACCAAATCCGGTTGGAATTTCACCGGTTAATCGGTTGTTTTGCAACGAAAGGGCGCTTAAATTCGTTAGCTGTGAGTAAATTGGAGGGATTTTGCCGGAGTATCCCGAATTGGCAAGCCTGAGTTCTTGCAATTTTCTGAGATGACCAAATTCCAGGGGCAATGGTAAGAACATTGGGTTGTCGTCCATTATGAAGTACTGCAGATTTTGAAGCTCCGTCAGGCCCCTAGGAAACCTCCCGCGTAATTTGTTGTTACTTAATGCCAAGAAAATTAAAGAATTCAGCTGCTGAAAGCTGTCTGGAATGCTTCCAGTGAGAGAATTAGAGCTAAAATCCAGCTTTTGAAGAACCAAAAGCTGGCCAATTGCAGCAGGCATTGTCCCTGTCAGCTTGTTATAGCTCAAATCCAGGCCTATAAGGCTCCTGAGATTGCTAATTTGGACCGGGATAATGCCTGTGAGCCTGTTATAACTCAAATCAAGGTGTAAAAGAGAATTCAAACTGAAAATTTCAACCGGGATTAGCCCTGTTAGCATGTTTTGTGACAATGTGAGGATTTGAAGAGATTTAAGAGAAGAAATTTGAGGTGGGATTGAGCCAATAAGTGCCGAATTTTCTCTCAAACTAAGCTGCTGTAAAGAACTGGAAATCTTGTTTTTGGGAAAAGAAATTGCTGTCCGTGTGTGAGAGAAACACTGGAAAATGAAAATTGATTCAAGATTTGGGAGTTCAAAGATTTCTGAAGGGAATGTGGCAGTGTTCTTGCAAGTTGGATTTGGTGGGGTGCCAAAATCAAGCCTGGTAACATGATAATGGTTATCAATTCCTGTTTTGCACTCAATTCCTAGCCAAGAAGACCCTGGATTACATGGGTTTGGGTGTGAAATTCTCCAGTTTTGGTCAGATGACATAGACTCCATAATCTTGAACAAGGTTTCTAGTTCGAGTGGATTCATGTCACTAGGTAACAAATTCTTGTGGGGATGGTTTTCGCTTGCATTTCGATTTGTTGAGACAGAAGAGATTGAAAGAAAAGAAATGAGCAGTAGAAGAGAGAAGAGTGAGAATGAACAGCACATTTTGTGTTGAGGTCTGCAAACAAGTAGAAAGACGAGTGGCTAATTGTGTAGCTTTAGAATTGGAACGACGCCTGTCTGAGAGAGAAATGAGTTGTGCAAAGATGTGATTGATTTGATGTCTGGGATCATGATTTTGAGCGAGAAATTGAAGCCAAGGTAGGGTAAAAAATATACAAACTTCAGGGGTTGGGGTTGAGTGGGGAGGGGGGCAGGTTTCTCTTTATCAGATTTGATGGCAAATTGGCAATGACTACATGAAAGCAACTGTAGAAGTAATTGGTGCATCAAGATTTCATCACTTTGGAAACTATGATGGCAATTGACTTGCGGGTTCAAATTTTTCGTGTACAGCCTCAATTGCACGCTCAAGTTCTCTACAGACTGTTTTTTTTGTTTCCTCTTTCCTTTTTTTTCTTTACTATCGTAATTTCTTTTTGTATATGAACTTCAGAAAAAAAGTGCATTTTCACTAACGATTTCTATCTCAAAAGACACCAAATAATGACAAACATAAGCACAAACAATTCGCTAGTAAAAAAATGTAATATACATGTACAGAGGGCTCATTTTTATCAAACTAAGGGCCTGTTTCGGCCGGATTAAAATTTGATTTTAATTTAAGTCGAAATCAAACAATCAATATTAACCATATCTTTCATGGGTCCCACATCTTTTTAACCACATATTTCAAAAACTTTTATCACAATTCACTAAAAATCCAATTTTAATCCCCACCAAACACCCTCTAAGTAATAAATTTTAAAAAGAAAGACAAAACTAAATTAAAAAATATATATTTTTAATAAATAAAAATAAGCAGAAAAAATAGTTTGTTTAAGAGAAAATTATTTCTTGAAATATTTAAAAAGTTGGATGAAATAGCTATTCATGTAGTGAAACAGCATAATGCATTTCTGGTTATGTTTACCAGATAAAGATCTTATGAGCATTTCTTTACTCAAACCAGCATCTTATTTTAAAGCCAGCGTTTAATACCAAAAACAACTTATTCCCTGCTTGGCCCCGTTTTTAAAACTCATTTTTATTCAACTCAGCATAAACAACACATTTTATGAAACAAACAATTTTTATCAACTTTTCAACTATATATCTCATGAACTTTTTTCAAAATCTACTAAAAATTTTATATTTAGCTCAACCAAACAGGGGCTCATAAGCACCCGATTTGTCATCAGCAATCCCAAATGTGTTCCAAGGCAAGAATTGGAGAAAGGGTAAGTAAATGCATTAATTATTGACGATATTCGAAGTATTATTCACAGCAAACGAGAATCTCACAACCTTGTCATACAGCAAAGTAAATAAGAGTATAATTAAGTGACTGTTCATCACTTCATCGTAAACAGTGTTGTTCCTTGAGTTGATTTTTACAGCATAATCTAAATTTTCGAGTCCACACAAGGGAAATTCACAAAAGTTTAAAATTCAGTGTTAATTTGTTTACCATGTCATAAACCAACGCTTCTTCAGCCACCTTCAGCGACCACATTGCACTTGTGTAGTAAAAACGTAATGGCTGTTCAAGTTTGCCATATTCATTACGAGAACATTCGAAGGAAGTTATTGGCATATGCCATTGGCTTGACATCAGGGTGTGGCTGCAGTTCATCAATAAACTTCAGTGTCAAAATGATAATCGAAATCCGAATCCCGACCACAATAAATTTTTTTTGGGGGGGGGGGGGTGGGGTACACATGCCAAAGCTGGTACACTAACCACTGCTGTGAAAGTGACGATATTTGGCTTCAGATCAGGGGCTTCAAAACGAATAAATGCACCCTTATTTCCCATCTGCACCGAGTAAAGAAGATTTACAGTTAGCCATAAAATTTCAAAATTCAACAATGTACTGCTCATTGGTTATATTAATTATGTAGATTTAAATCATTGAACATTGCTGTAATTACTGTTTAGCATTAAGAATCACAATGAAAATTCAAGAGTTTCTGGATAATGATTCTTTCCCGGCATTCCAGTGAATGGCACGAGATGAAGCTCCTCGCAATATACACTTGTACATTATACAATTGAAAAATTAAGCAATTAGCTTATATGTTATATTAAGTGGAGTTTGTGTGTCCTGTTCCTCCATGATGCAATTTGACTTTATATCACCATTTAAGTTTTCCTTTCATTTTAGTCTCTTTCCAGAAAATTAAACGGGAGGAAGAAATCAGCACAGGTACTACTGCCTCTTGAAAAAAGGGTTCAAGGGAAAACTGCTCGTAGTTAAGACAAAATTAATGATCGAAAAGCTTAATGAATTGATAATATTACAACAGGCGACATTTTTTGAGCACAGTTGAGGTCCAACATTGAAAATATAATTCGTCGACACAGGCATCAAAGAAATTAGACAGCCATTAAGCACCAAGACAAAAAAGTGGTAATCATCTTACCTGATCACAGTAGTTTGGAGCAGAAAACACAGTAATAAGTTTACCATCATGCTCAATCTCATAACCTTCATCTTTCACTTCATGCGAACGCACTACTAAATCTGTTAATAAGAACATGTTGCTTAACCACTTATGTTTTGAATAAGAAAACCTGAGACATGTTAAAACTGCAAGTAAAATACAAGGCTGCAACTCATGTAAGGAATTGAGAAAATTACCTAGCTTGTTATCCTGCAAAAATCTTTTAGTTACATCTGCACCAAATGAAAGACCAACACCACGTTTGCTGGGTCCCCTCCCAAGTTGAGGTTGTGGATCACTCCAGAGTAATTCACACATCAACCCTGGTTGGCATCAAAAAAGAATACATGAAATCGACCAGAACTAAAAATGGAATTCATTCAGACAGAACAATCTCCTTTAATGTAGTGATCCCAGTTTATCCTCATCCCTCAAGAAAATGACACATTAGAAGAAATTCTTGCACGAGACACATGACGTATGATCTATTACACATCCCAATACCCTTAACATGTCGAAGTTTAGCATATGAATTAAACAAGCTTAAAACTGAACTGACACAATCATTGCAGCAGCGACAAATTCCTAGTAATTTTGTCTTGTTGTTTATAATAGTTAACAGGTTTCTGACTAAATGAAAAGAGATATTAATGCTTGCAGATCCAGACACACGACCCTTAAGGTTCCATTTATCCAGTTGCTTTCTTTTTTTCCACTATGAGAACCCAGGGCTTAAAAACCCAGATATTAAAGCCCAAGATTTGGCTAATATCACCCCAAGAAGTACTGACATTCAATTCAATTGACAAGTTGAAAGTATCATTCTTTGACTGCTAAAAGAACAAAGAGGACCTGAATAGCATCCTTTTCACATAGTAGGACAAAATGAGAAAGAGTGGTAAGTATCCGTTAATGTTACACGCTGCATTCATAAATCATATTTGTTACTGAGAAAAGGTAAAAAATCCTTGCAACAATTTTTAGAGAATAAAAGAACTGGGATAAGAGGATTTTTCTGATAACTGGGTAATTTAAAGATAAAAACCTTCTTGAATAGAAAGGAATCAGCAACTGGAAAGGCAAAATGAACATACGAAATAAATAACTGAGTTGAAGCTTACCCTCTTCAGGAGGCTCACAGAACCGATTAATTTTTCTTATGTCAGAGAGCTTCACACCATCAACACTGAAAAGGCCTCCATGAACCACAAAAACTTTCTCATTTATAACATGAGCCAAAGGTAAACAACAGAACACTTCCGCAAAGAGTTCCACAAACTTATCACTTAATTTGGACTTGACCTCACCCTCAAAACCATATATTTTGTTCATGCTCTTGCTTTCATGATTTCCTCGAGCAAGATATATAGCTGAAATTTTTAAGAAGTTGATAAGAAGCAATGCTTCATTCTGACTGCAAGGCTAGATCCCTTATGCAGATGGAACAAAATAAATGAATAGTTCAACCAATAGAACTTGCAGCTCAATACATACATATACACTGAATTTAGCTGATGGCATAGAAAAGTGGATAAAATGACAAGATGCTAATACCTAGAAATTTAACCACTTCATGCCATTTTTAAAATGAAGCCCTTGTTTGACAATCATTAAAATGATTTTTTTTTTTGGGAAAATGAATTTTGGAATAGTGCTTTTTTATAGAATGAGTGGTTAAAAAGTAGGAAAAAATTTTGAGTTTACGTACACAATATTTTATAGTGAGAATGTGTGTTTGAAAATGAGTTTAAGAAAAAAAGAGTTCTGTTTTAATGGTAGTCAAACATGGGCGAAAATGCTAGGGAACATTGTCAAATTGCCATTTAACTCAAATATGACCAACTGTAACACATTAAAAAGAACTGATGTGAAATTAAACCAGTAGAGATGAAAACAAAATAGAATTGGCAACCTAATTACCGAGTTTGAATAGTATACTTCCCTGTTTCTTGTCAATTGGGAGAGACATTAATTTATTTTATACGTATATAAACGCATACAAATATCTATTTACAATACGCTCTAATATTTTATTTGGTGCATACTCATAAAAAGTGAAACCACCAGAAATACACATGCGAAGAATATCAAAGCCAAAAGAAGAGGGATGACCTGATGGAGACATGCACTTGAAAGAAAACAACGTGAGTATGACCTCTAAAGAGAAAGAACCCCTATCCACAAAGTCTCCGTTGAACAGATATGGATTATCTTCAGAAGGAAGTCCGTTGAGCTCAAAAATATTTAATAAATCATAGAACTGCAACCATGTAACAATGTTTAATAAGATAAAAATAAACAGTTAAGTAAACAAAATACAAAATTAATAGTCAGACACGTCCTATGGTTTCTTCAGTATATTATTTATCAAAGATCAATCAGTAAGCTGGAATCTAAACCAAATAATTAACTAATTAATTACTAATGAAACATCAAAGAAATAAATAAGACTTGATCTCCACAATCTAGTCATCGGCTGTATACACTGCCAAATGCAGTACATTCTAGGAACTGCGTCTCTAAATATACAAAGATATTCTTTTAAAGTTGTTTGCCGAACACTCTGTACACACATATTTGTTTGCTAAGAGACTATAAGTTCTTATGACATGGGTGGCAAACTAAGAGATGACACCGAGGATGAAAAGATTCTTCAATGACATCCAATCAAGGAATCAATTTCACCTGGCCATGTACATCACCGCAAACAGTGAAGTGCTTCCCAGTAGGAACATTAAGGTCGACAAGAGACGGCAAGGATTGCAACATTTCTCTTGTTTGCAAAACAACCTGGTATGCATATCTACATCATGAAAACACGCATTCAGATGAAATACAAATTCTTCAAATGAATATGCAACGACAAAAAACTAAACCTGTGTTTGGCTCATATACATAAACTGTTTATAAACACTCAAGCCACTTTTTATCCACACATTTCGAGAGACCACAAGTACTACCCGTTTACCCAACTCATTTCTATCTATTTATAATTCAAACTGTTTATATACACTTCCCGAACATGCTATTAGTCTCATTTTCAACATATTTGGAATCAGCTACATGAACCCTTTTTCCCCATTTCATGAACAGTTGGAACCTAAAATATATTTTTATTTTATTATAATGACACAACACCACTGTTTATTTTGGTGGAATATACATGCGCCCTCAAGCAAGCACTCCAACTAAAATTACCCACTCACTCAGCACCCTATTATTTCTCTCAATAGCATCGTTGTATATTGTACCTAAATTGGGGGTTGGGCCATAAAATGGACTACTAACATTTATATTTTCCCACATGTATTGCCGCATAAAACCTACTTTGCAATTTTCAATTTATAGTATAGTACAAATAGCATTATTAAACAAACTACTGAGCTTTCAGCCTGTACCGTTTGTGTAAGCACTTTTGATTCTTGAAATCATCCATCATTTTCTTCACGAAGTCTAAAGTAACAACATCGTCTTCTATTCTTGCACCAGCATATTGTGGTTCCACATCTCGAAGCGAAACAGAACAAAAACATCATTAATGCAAGCTATTCTGATCTGTCCAAAATTAAGTTACTACACCCATTAACCTTCACAGAAAGACGTAAAGATATTTCAGTAAATCGTAGCTGTGGTATTGCAGATTGTTATTTCTTCACTAATAATTGAGTTAGCCTTTATTGACCTTGCAAGTTTCATTCGAACAACATAGTTTCAAAATAATATTGAGTGAAAAAAAAAAAGGAAAAGAAAAACAGTATTGATATGCATGGTAGATATAATTGAGGACCAAGGGAAAGGAAGAAAATACTTAGTTATTTCTTCATTATTTAGATGAGAACTGCCAACTCCAAATCTGGCGGCGATTCCACATAAGACATTTAAGTAAATAACAGAGTTGACATAAAAATTAGAGATAATTTTTGACATTTACTCAAGCAAACTTTAATATTCCACCTTCTAGACAATGTTAGAGCAGAATAGCAGATTATAGATTGGAATAAAAGAACAAGGCTGTTAAAGAGGTTATCATCAAGATGTGGTTCCAGTTTGTAAAGGTCCAAGTGACATCTGATCAAGGCATTGCTGTAGAATTGGAATCAGTCCTACAAACTGATAATATCAAATAAATATTGTGCCTAATCAGAATTTTCATAAAGGATGCGTCCATTCTAAAGCAAGCATGATTCATTAATGCTTCAATACATGGTAGCCAATGCAACAGCTTCTAATTTCCTGAACTATTGCATTCCTACTAATTCATGATGGAGTAGAAAATAGGCTGAAGATTTTTACACGACTTCGGAAACTGGTCTTGACTTGCGTGATGCAATCTAACTCTTGGAGCGATGTCACGATCCTATGTCTGATGCTTGGAGATTATCTTTCCCCTTTCTTATTTTCCTTTGATCTTCATCCATCCAATCTTGTGCAGAAACCATCAAAATAATTTATTTGGATTCCTAACATCCAGAATTCCCAGGTCTGACAAATTTACTTAAGAACCTTCACCAGAACCAGTGAAATTCCAAATCCAGTTATCAGCGTACACAGGTGAAGTTCATGGTATCCAAGAACAACTTTGAAAATATTCTTCCTCAATCTCTCTCATAATCCAATTCTCAAACCATTCCCCATCCATCTGAAACCCTTGAAACCCAATATCTTCCTTCCCATTTCTGTCTTCAAAACTGAAAAGTCTTAATTTTTCTGCTCTCTTGGCTGATGTCCATCCAAAGTCTATAAGGGAAAGAACCCCAAGGAAATAACTTCCACTCTGAATTGTCAACTTGAACATAGAAAAATGAGGAGGCGAATAGCAGAAAGTAGAAGAAACATTATCAAATACAACTGCATTTCTTACCCCACACCACACGTTCAAGAACCAATAGCTAACAAACTGAAACTCCATACAAAACCAAAAGGGAACAAACTAAAAACAACACATACTGTAGTCTGGAGGCATATAGGGAAGAACCTTCATTGCGGTTTCCTCAAGTCCTCTATAATAGATGCAACTATAGTTAAACCACCAGCAATGCCAACCGATAGGGAAGCTGTGATAGTTTACTACTCAATTGAATGCCAAGAAACATTGAAAAAAGAGACCTCTCAGTTATATAACAGCAGATTTATGGTCAGTATATGCAATCAGAAGTAAACTTTGCAGGCAAGTGGCTCATAAAATTCTATATCAAGAAACAACATCTAAAACTCAACTGGACGATTCCAAGGACCCCAAAACATACAAGATCGTTAAATAGTTATATTCGAAAATGACAAATACTACTAAATATATAGATCCACAAGTGTTCAACCTTTTATTGTTACAATTCTTTCCATTATCTTTAGTTGACGTGCAGGACAAGTAAAGAGAGAGGCAATTTCATCCCATCAGTGCAGGAATAAAAAGACATCTTTGTGTGTGTGTCTATATATTTATGCATGCATTTATACAAGGATTTAAATCATACTCTAATAGCAAGCTGTCCGTGTCATTATTTACTGATCGCTTGAATAAATAAGAATATTCCTAGATGTCTTGGTTTTTCTGGCTTCCCAACCATCAAACAAGAGTACTATTTTCCATGGGCCGCCTCAATAATCAGAAGATGCTGCAATCTCATTAAGAGTATAACACAATAACGACGAACAGATTTACAAGTTCAGGGGATAGATTTTTGAGAAAAATGTCAGCATCAAGCACTTAGGAACCCACAAGGCCTGCTTATCAAGTGCAAATAAAAATTTATCACAGGCAATGTTGCATTTTAAAAAAAACAATTGCAAGACCAGATGAAAGTTTGAGGGTACTGTATATCCCATGCCATTCATGCATTTAAACAACTTTCCAGGCAGTAAACACACATGGAGCAGGAAAACTCACAATCAGGGAGAAATTTGTTAATATAATACCCAGAGGTGGTGAAAAGGGACAACAATATAGTCCACTGACAGAAGTAGATATACCTTTCAAAAGTTACAAAAAATAGCTATAAGAGAAAATAATAATGATTCGATACCTATGGCGCGATAGTCAATAGAATCAACTATTGAACGTCTTTGTGATTCAGGCACAGCAATAGCTTCTTCAAATTTTAGCTTCATCACAACTTTTTCACATTCTTTCAATTTCTTGGCAGCATCAGGATCATTCGGACATATTTTCTTGACCTAAAAAAGTAACTATTCATCAGCACACGGGAAACTTGTGATTGCACAAGTTACATCTTCCGTGGCAATCAAAAAGAAAGTCACGCCAACTATTCTCATGAATGAGCAAACCACAAGGTTAATCACTCTCTCATGCTGTCTAACTTTCACGGCTAAAGTTTGATTTGCTCCCGCTGATTTGAAATCCACATCGTATTCTGTACAAATATAAGTAAAACCCTTAATCTTTGTCTCACTAATTCAGCCAAACATTTCGGCGGTACCACAGATTTTGCCACTTGAAACAATTATATAGCCTAAAAGTTTATGCACCATGAAATTGGAATAATGCCATTACTATAAATTAAAATCCCCCCTTTGTTGCTCTATTATTTGTTTCATTACAAACATAGCTTTGAATTTACAAAGATTACTACTTCAAACGAAACAGGGACTTGTTATTTATTAGATTAAAGTGGAAATTGTTAATGTTTAAACCGCTGTCCAGATAAGCTTTCTCACATGCATCATGATGAAAGCAAAAGACTTCACAAAGAGAGCCAAATTTAATCTTTGACCCAACCAAAAAAAAAAAAGACCAAAGTTTTCTACTATAGCATTACCAGAGTAACTCCAAAAGGCATGTAAAAGATACATTAAACTTACACACACAAGGGCATAAGTCACAACTAACGATGAAAACCTACTTGTTGAAAATCCTTGAGTGCCATCTTAAACTTTCCCATTGCCATATAAGCTGCACCGCGTCTATAGTAACCCTGTAAGAAAATCAATTCACCCGCATTAGATGAAAAATCTCCTCAAAAATAAAAATAACAAGAATAAAAATAAGAATTCATTTTTCAAGAAACAGACAAACTAGCCTTAGAATATTTCGGGTCAATTTCAACAGCTTTAGTAGCATCCAATATTGCACTGCCATACTCTTCCAATTTGGTGTGTGCAAAGGCACGGTTAGCCCAGTATACCGCATTCTTACTATTCAATTCTATCGCTTGTGTATATAAATCAATAGACTGAGCATATTTATGCGCTGAAAAAAAAAAATTTACATTAACACCAAACAAATTTAAATTCTTTACAATACCAGCAATGTGTAAAATAAACATAATCATCTTTATCATAAATTGGTCACCTTTAAAGGCTTCATTTGCTAAGAGCTTGAGCTGTTCGGCCCCTTCACTGTTGGTGGAATTCTCAGTTGCCATGCTTGGGGGCATAATGGAAATAACAGTACTGTAACTACTGTGTGCGGGTGTATGGGGTGGGGGAAGAGGAGGATGGAGGAGGCAAAGCCCTAAGTTGATTCCAGAATCCGGTGGACACTGTTTATTTCTTCATTTTGTTTTCTTGCTTATTGCTGACGTAAAAAAATGAGCAGCTTATGTTTAAAAAAAAAGTAAATTTGTTTACTTAAAAATTAAAAATAAGTTAACATTTTTACTTAAATTTATTAGGTTTAATCACATATCTTCTTGAATTAGTGAATTTTCGGAAGTTTCAATTATATATTTTGTATCCCTTCTTGTTGAAAATATAATGTGAGGTGCATGTAATTGAGTAGTACTAATTACTTACTTCTCGAGTGATAGTTCCACGGTCCCGACCACCACCTCCTGCATGGTTCTAACTCACTTTCGCATATTAATTGAGCTAATAGAAAATTTATTTTGGCCACAAAAATTTTATTTCTTGTTTGATAAAATAATTTTGTTAACTTTCAATTGATTAGACTTCAATTTAGCTATACAATTCTATGATTCACAACTTTTATTGACTTCTTAATCATATATCTCATCACTTTTATCTAAATCATATTAACATTATGCTTGGTTTCGACTTAAATTTAAATTTAAATTTAAGTCAAAGTCAACAATTCATTTCAATCATTTATTTTATGGGTTCCACACCTTTTCAACCACGCATTTCATCGACTTCTATCAAAATATAATAAAAATATGATTTTAATCACTACTAAACACGGGCTAAAACTTTTATCAAGCTTATAATGAGCTTGACCATGGAACATGGGACAAGAGGTAAGTTTTATTAAAGCTTGATAAGTTTTTCTCATGAAATGAGATGATTGAGGGCTCTATACATATGAGCAATAGGATATAACTCATGTCTCTTGAATTTTGAATTGACGTTTTACCGTTTTGCGTATTTGATATCCGTTTGTGTTTTGTCCTCGAATTTTTCACGGAAGGAATATTGCCATTTTGAAATGTGATATGAATATCATTTTATTGGATACCGAACTAAGTTGGTTTCTACTTATTTTAATATTTCGACTCCGTGTTGGTTTCTATAGTAGAATATAGTTCTTCGCTCGTCCTCGAGTACCGTGGTAGATTACCTTAAAACAAGCATCGGCAGTTCTCGTTCAGCCTTTATTTACACAGGTCTGAGGCCTTATAACTTAAACCTCAACAATGCTCCATATCCACCCCGCAAAATATGCAAATTTCATTAATAGACTACTGAAAAAAGAAAAAAAAAACACATCACAAAGGACTCTGACTGTACTAAATCATAACACATACATTGGTTTTTGGTGTCCTAAAGATAGAACTGACTTCCATTAACAAGTATCGTTACACTAAATATGCATACTCCATTAACCAGCCCTGAGATCACCTTTCATCGACTTCCGCCGTCGCCCACCACCGCAACCACAGTCGCCTCCTCCATAAGCTTGCTTGCTAAATAATCTCCACCACCACCATTCTTACCTGGCCTGCCACCAATATCGAGCCATTTTCATCCTCAAAAAAGGATGAGTTAAGAGAGAACTGGCTACCAAATTAGTATAGATATATATAGATACTCACCTAACTTGTTTTGACCGAAGCTTTTGTCTTCTTTAATCAGCTTCTTTCATAAGAAAAACGCTGGCATTTTAGTGGAAATTTACCTACACTTGCACTTTCAACACAATTTACAAGCCTTTTCAGTGTCATTACACAGGGCATCTGGCCCACTAAGCACTTGTCTTGAAGGTAAATGATCGACATTGTCAAGTCTAAAGATTGAATAAATTATGAATAGACTAAAGGATGCGTTTCAGCCCCATTATTTTTTAAGAATGTATTTTGGAATAATAGGTTGATACAGAATGTGTTGTTAAAAAAGAAGGAAATTTTTTTGATTTACGTGTAATATTATTTTAATAAAAAATGAATAATTAAAAAGAAGAGAGAAAAAAATGTATTTCGGAAAACATATGAATCAAACATCCCCTACGCCAAATATTAAACTTGAGGTATAAGAATTATGCTCATTTTGAGATTCCATAGAGTAGTCCAAGCAAATGATTTATAAATCCGACTTAAACTTTGAATTTGATTTATTGTACCCTTTTTCAATATGACTTGCGATTGGCAAGATCAACGTTAACAATACGAGGACTTAATCAAATGGCAACCCCTATGGACTCCTTTGTACAAAACTAAAGACTTATTGTTGAAGCAATGTGATTACATTGTATTCTCCGATGACTTGACAATATATAATTAGGGTCCTAGGTCGAGCTGAGCACACAACATTGGCTTTTCTTAGTGACTGCTAATCTAAACCTTAACCTCCAAGTTTGTTGCATCATATCATGTTATGTCATGGCTTTTCTTAGTTTAAAACAAAACAGTGCAAACTTGGAATTTTCACCCATAATAGAACCGTACACGTGTCTAAGTATTAATTGATTTATGCAGACACATTCAATAATTTGAGCAGATTGGAGAAGGCAACTGACAAGTTTGTCACATGCCCAATTCTTAATCTCAATTCATTATATGTTTTCGTTGGTTTCAAATCTAGATAAAGGAGGAGAGTTGCAGTAAGTTGACAATTAACGAAATTTTTTATCAAGTTTTGTTCATATGAATTATTATAGACAATTCCTTTATGTTATTGTCTCCTTCCTTTGATTGTGTCTATCTAGTCCATTGTAATAAGCATGTCAAATGCTTTATTTTTGTAATATCGACTAAATGCGCACAATATTAGTGTTCATCGATTCTCATTGTTGATCCTAAAGGTGGACACCACCAACCTTGCATAGGCTAGGGAACCCATCAAAGTCGTATTTAAATTTCGGGGCCGACCTGATCACTATCCGAGTGAGTTTCAATCTAGGAGAGGGGGACCCATCTATTGAGAAGGTTCGAAGATTCATTTAAAATATTAGAAATGTCAAAGCAGTGAGTTCGCATGTCCCTAACTACCTTGTTCCTGCTCGAATTGTGTTTTCTGCACTAATTGTTGTGATGAAACCTAGAAATATTGAATTCTAAAAAATCGATTACGAAATAATGTAAAAGAAAACATCATATGAATTCTCACTCAAAAAATCACACGGCAAATTTAAAGTTTCACCGGAGGTTGTCTTCCTTCAATTGATCATTTCGTCCATGAATGTTACCAAAACAGATATACGAGAACAAGCTGTAATAGAAGCTGACAAGCAAAATTTTCCTTTCTTTCTCCCTGAACATAACTTTTTGTTAGATGAGCAAGGTGCCAATGGAGTCATCTATTTCTCTAAAAAAAAAAAAAAAAAAATAAAAAAATAAATATATGTATACTATATAAATTCACAATTACAAGTCAGTAAAAAAATTTAACCCTCTATCCTTAAAAAAAGGAACATGAGATTTTTCTTTGCTTTACAAGGCATCATTCTACCTCTGTTCTCTTTAATACAGGATCTAATTTACATCCAGCAATCTTTCTTAAAGCAACCCCATCGCATTAGTATACAAGTCAAAACTGAGATTATGGATGATCCATAATAAGCTCTATGTAACTTCTATACGATGATGAACTTTTAAACGCCTCTTCACTTCCACATCTCGTTTCTGCTTTCACTAAACCGGTCTGGTCTGGATTTTCGTAAATTGGCACGACTGAGTTGTACATTATGAATTCGTTTTCCCAAACAGGAGACGTCTTAGACATTCCCAGTATTTTAAGACTCGAGAATCAAACTCATGGAGGAATGCAAATGTATATGATAAGATTAAAAAGATTATCTCATAGTATAAAGAGGTAAATAAGGATGTAGAAGGATAAAGAGGCAAACTAAATCCTATCTTTTTTGATTAAACCATCCTCAATTTTTGGTTCTTCTGAACCAAAAACCAAAAACCAAGAACCTAAAAATGCCAAAACATGCAATGAACAAGATAGTTACAAACCTCCTATCAAGAAGAAAATAAATTACTAAAGATCTTTTTGGGTTGAAACTGATTCCAAGAGTTCTCACATTAAAAGAGACATGTTGACAAATACCAAATCCGATACTCTAAAAAAGTCACTGCTTAAAATCTTTGACACACAATTCAGGTAATATTGATAAAAGTAGACAATGACAGCTTGTTAGAAGAGTTGAAAACTAAAATTACAACTTCTTTAGTTAAAATATATTAAATGAAAGGAAGAGTAGCAAGCAACTTACGTATTGACTTAGGATCTATATGTACAAAAAAACTTGCAGCAACTATAAGATAGCAGAGTAGGAGCATCAGCCCTTTGAAGTAATTCGATGTTCCCTCCTGCAGACATGAAATCCTTCATCAAGACTGAATGAATTTGCAGTGTACACGTTGGTATTCATTATTAGATTGTACTGGACAATACAATAGGCAACATTAAACTTTTTTTCTTATTTAATTTTGTCCAGATTGTTTAATCCACCTTATCAAACATATCAACACGGTGATGCTTTCATTGACAAAAAACTGAGAGACGTGCATCTCAGGAGCTCACCTGCAGCATGAAGGCC
>CAIGRP010132811.1:0-20407 GCA_903798385.1 Fraxinus cuspidata
AGAGCATAGTATGCTCGGATAGATCGTCCATTCATAGCTAAAAAAAAAAAGTTAAAAAAAATTATGTCATCCATGAAACATGAAAAAATAATAATAATAATAATAATAATAATAATAATAATAATTGAAGAAAGCATAAAATGCATTTTCTTCGATGACGTTGAAAGATGTAAATAGGTGATCACTGATGATATTATTGTTGTAATTTTATCCGAATCATCGATAAATATACATTTCGTACACGTGTCATCGATGATTTTATTGGTTGTCATTTTTCATTTAAATTTTTCTGTAATTAATATCGAAGTACTTCTTATGTATAATAAGTTTTTCAAACCATCTATGATAAAAGTGATAATAATCAAACTATGCATATATATGGATGAGAAATAAGTGTGCTCGGTTTTTGATTTGTCAACCAAAGAAAAAGAAAAAAGTTATTTTCCATGGATTGTAACAAATGATTAACGAGTGGCATCCCATTAACCAAGTAGCCCACTCCAAAACCACACCAAATAGCTGAATATCCTTGTACTAACCACGTTATGGATGACTTATATTGGAGGAAAAAAATCATTGAAAAGTTAAAAGACAAAACAAGTTTTATGCAAAAGTACAATATACATGTGAAATTGCACTATTAGTCCGAACCTAATGTTCTAAAAACAAGTCACTATCCAACTTTTAAAAAGGAAATTTAATCCCGACCTTTCATTATAACTTCACAATTAGTCAGCAAACGACAAAAACTATCCATATAATTTGATTAATTTTCACGTGACCTCCATATTCAACTTTATAATTCTAAGAAATTACCTTTTGACATAAATTGTTGTCCAAAGATTTTGAATTGAGATATATTTATCTGATGTTCACTTTACAATCCAGTCCATATTTTGTTTCGTTAAAAATCAAATTTAGAAATAGATTTCAATAAAAAATGATGATGCGTGTTTGTTGAAAAGTTGTGGATTTTATAAAATATGTGATTAAAATTAATTGTTGATTTTGACTTAAATTTTATTATCTTTTTAGCTAAATCAAACAGGGGCAATGAACATTTGGACAATTTTCTTTAGTCGGGATTGATTATGCAACTATATAGACTTGCTCATTTGTACATGTAGAGGACCAGTTTACTACTTGGATAATAAATTAAAGACTAAGGGGCATTTTTTTGTATGTAATTTATATGAAAAGATAAGGCATATTCAACAAGGATTGCTTTTCATTGGTCTAATAATTACATCATTCACTATTGTTATAGAAGAGGAAAAACAAAGTGATCTCTTTTCATGAAATATTGTGTTTATTCGAATGACCTACGAAAGACAAATATTTCCTTTTCTTATCTACGTCACAATGAATCGAGACCAAAATTATGCCCCTTGTTCGGTAAAGATTGAAATTCAGTTTTTAATCTAAATCAAAGTCAATAATGAATTTTAACCATATATTCATCGGTCCCACGACTTTTCAATCACACATTTCATCAACTTTTATAAAAATCAGCTAAAATTTTAATTTTAATCCTTATCAAATAAGGGATATATATATATATATGCATGGTGTTTGTTTAATAAGCGTTAGCTTATTTCACAAAATCCCTCCTTATTTTTAGATGATGAAGGCAAAATGATTTGAGATGACGATTTATGGTGACACGGACTCAATATTATCGCATTAAATATTGAATGCATTTTGTAAATAAAGTTAACATTCAATTTAGTTGTCTCATATTTTTATTAAGCACAAATTATTTTAAAATAATAAGCCATTAATGTTTGTTGCATTAAAGAAAAATTAAATCGTCTTTTCGCATTTATGATTTTAAAAGAAGATTAAATGATGACATTTTTAAATTGAAATTATTGAAGATTGTACAGAGAAAGATTAAATTTATTAACACAATTCAGAGTAAATTATATAGTTATTTTTCATCATTTCATTTGTCTCGTTGTTACTACTATTGAATTTATTTGAGGGTGTGTTTGCGTCACATTATTTTGGAAGAATGTATTTTGGAATAGTAGATTGATGGAGAATGTGTGATTGAAAAAAAAAAGAAAAATTATTAATGTGATGGAAAATATTATTTTATCGAAAAATGTATGATTGAAAATGGGCGGGAAAATGAAAATGAAAATGTGGCTCAAACATGGGTTAATTAATGACAAGTTATGCGACAAAAAAGGAAAATTTTTTACACAAGGAAAGATTTAAGTGCAATGGAACAAAAATATTAGCTTAGATATTGTGGTGACAGCCAATGAAAGTAACGGGTCCTTAGACAAATTTGCTGTTACCCAAACCAAATGACACAGGAAGGACCAGTGCCTTGAAGTTACAACTCACGATTCAAACTTGTATTATCAAATTCATATACCAAAATTGAGCTTTTTTTGTTTTTGTTTTTTTTTTAAAAAGTTTTTCTACAAAATATCTCACTCAAATACACGTACTCACGGGTCATAGTACGTTCTAGTTGCTAAATATTTTCATCATACGTGCTTGGGTTCTGTATGAAAGTCTATTGAAAATTCTCGTTTCGTTACAGGATCCACTGCAAGCAGTTGTTGCCTGCTTAAATTTGATCTAGTCAGGTTTTACATGCACTACCTTTATTACTCGTCATACCTATGAATGATTTTACCTTTCGAAATGCTTTACAATAAAGTAAATACACATTAAATAAAAATATTGAAAGAAATAAGAAATTTTAGACGACTTTTGACAAAGTACGGCTGCTATTATTTTGCTCTAACGATTCAATTTTCAATCACAATTATTTGCGTGGTGTTTTTATTGATTTTCAATTATTATTTTTATAATGGCTTGGTTGCGTTTAATTTTATTTTTCCCTTTAATAGCTATACATAATAATTCTCTTATGTGCCAACCATATCCAAAGTGACTGAAGATATGCGACCAAACAGGACCTACACCAAGTAATGCTTCATAAATTGTCCTATCCAAACAAGCTATATATATATTTAAGCTCATCAACATCAAGATACAAGGAAAGTTTCCTTATTTATATAGATTCACTTTCCTTATTTTCTTGTCACAATTATATAGTCTTGTTTCTTTAGTTAGAATGTTTTGTTTTGTTCATTTACTAATATACCCTTATTTCTTTACTTATTTCAATAATAACTTAGGACTTTACTATTTGTACACTGATTTTTTACACTTTAGTTGACACTTGTATTGTTGTCAAGTGTCAATTGGATGAAAAAATTGTTTGAAATTTAAATTGTTTTATTAGACAATGTCACGTGGCAAAGTGTAAATCAAATTGTACACTAAAGTGTACATGTAGCGATGTTCAATAATTTGTTACTAGTTATTGATAATTAAATTATGGTAACTTGAAAAGTTTTTGACAAAAATTACTTTTACAATAACATTAAATACGATTTCTTAATCCGTGTAAAAACAAAACAATCCTATATAAATGGAATGGATGAAGTATTTTTTCCGAACTCATTTTCAAATACACATTTTTTCAATAAAATAATTTTGCAAGTGAATTCAAAAGAAAACGACAACATTTCCTTCCACAACAACCCCTTTTCAAGTATTAAATCAAGTAATTCTAAGGTCGAATGATTGTACTTAAAACCCTATCGTGCAAGTCACGAGGTTAAAAACACTAGTGTTCTCTGAATTTTTAGAGAAATTTCATGTTGATTGTTGATCTTTCATTTTTTGCAAACTGGTCATTGAACTTAAACATTTGTTACATTTTGATGTTTCCATTCACGTTCTTTAGTTTTGATTCACAAAAAAGCTAATGTACCAATCTAGTTGGCAAATAACTAGATGACCACGTTGTAATTTATTTTTGAAACTAAAGAATGCGATAGAACTAACCAAATCATATAAAGAGTAATTTCAATGAACAACTTGAAAAGAAAAAGTTTAGTTCCTACACGAAACTTTGTCAGGAGTTTATCGACCGCATGTGTATTTGACCCTATAAATAACACAATCGAATATAGACACCCAAATGTACCTAAGATCTAGCCATGAAATCCTTCATAATTTGAGATTCTCGTGATGACCAAATTTTGAGAAGAACTGTGCAAGGATAGCAAAGAAGGAAGCAATGCACCACATGATCCATGAAAAGAACAAAACTATTATCCAGTCCTTGAATTTCTTCTTGGGGAGGTATGTTCTATCAGATTGCAGCAATGCTCTGTAAATGGCTTCAGTCAATGCAAATGCAGTCAATGGATCCGATTCCTCGGGAAGAATCCCTTGTTCCGTTAAACAAGGTATGTCGTATGTACCGGTCGTCTCTGGTATCCCTAGATATTCGCATATCTTCAACCGGCCATTGATTCTGTCCTCGGCATTTAGCATATCTCCATGTGTTAGAAGCAATATTGGATTCTCATCTGCCATCAATATGAAGTAGCATTGTATTATTATGTCAGGGTCTTAATAATTATTAAATCTTGTTGATTCAAGAAGGCATGTGTAGCATTATTACTTATAGAACTTACTGCATTTTTTAATAGGTGGAAAATGGAAGAGGTCTCTTAGTCCCTCCACTGGCTTCAAGTCACCACATTTAAATGCCTTGTGAATCTTTGACAAATCAGCCACAACCATTACAAAATTGACCTTTCTCTTAACATATCTTGAATTGGACAGCCCCAGTGATCTTTCACCCCCAGGTCTGTAACAAGGCTGGTTATGGCGAACTCCGGTCGACATCCATGTTGAAACTTCCTCTAAGCCATCGTTCATTTGGTTTTGATCTAAACCCCTCGTATCATATACACAAAACCCACTTCTTGGTGATCTCAGAACATTGTGTTCCTCTAGAAACATTGTCGAATAATTTGAAGATTCGCCTAATTAAAAGCAATATAAAGAAATTATAATTAGATAGGTATATAATAAGCGAACACAAACACAATTATTATAACTATGTAGGGTAAAAGTCACCCTAAACTAGGGGAGGGGATGCTTAGATAGTTATAAGCTCATAACTCAAGAATCGCTTGTCAATTTAAATTCTGGAGATGACATTAAAATCGTTATAATTAACCTTGATTTTGACATTTATTGGGTCCATATTCCCAACTAAGTAACTTATCGATCCAACCTTCTACTAAGCCCTTGTTTGAACCCCATTATTTTCATCAAAATGAATTATTGAATAATGACTTAACCAATTTCAATCACATATTTTTCATTAAAATAATATTACACGTAAACTCAAAAATTTTCTTTATTTTTAACCATATATTCTCGGTCATAACACTATTGCAAAATTCATTTTTTTTTAAAAAAAAATGGGACTCAAACAAGCCCTAAATGTGGTTTAGCTCTATCTAGGTCGTTTTCTCTGCACCGATGTCATTCTTGTAAGAGTATCTGCTCTAGGACTAGTTGTTATGGGATTAAGCTAAATGTACAGAGGCTCGGTTCACAGACCTCTTACCGACTCTCACATGAGGTGGGTCCCGATGCGGTACCCACCTCCCTTGTGTGTGATCTGTGGGGCTTCTGTGAAGCTCCACTTCTGTAAGTGTACTTCATCCATTGTTACGACTACTGTAAAACCAGCTCATAAAGAGACTTAACGAATTGAGATCAATTAGGTGGAATGCGATTAAAGTCGTTATAGTAAATAGATTATGGAATTTTTTTACCTGAGGTTTGAGCAAAAGGGATGAGTCCAGATCGACCAAGAACACTGTACAACAAGTTGACAAAAGAACTTTTTCCAGAACCAGAAATCCCTGCAAGAAGAATTGTGACCACACCCGGTATTTCCATATCTTCTTTCTTGATTCCTCCAACCGGCAACCAGAAGTCGCCTGATCGATAACTTATCAGCTTATGCCGGAGATCTTCAAGTCCTTCAACAGCAACAAAAGCCAGCCTCTCCATTTCTCTTAGAACTTTGATTCTTGGAGTGAGATTTGAGAAATCAGTAATGTCAATTTTGAAATGTCCATTTTCGTCGAACTCTTCCTGTGTTCTCCACCAGCAAAAGGTCGTTTTTTCTAACTCGTTTTGATCTTCATCGCTGAAGGAAAGTTGGTTTCTCATTGGGCTATGGAACCAGGATTATAGCAAGATATTGACGGTGATTTTCAAATACAGCAGAATGGTCAAAACGAGCCCGTTTAACAGTCGACCACTCCACCGCTGAGCTTTCAAAGAACAAATGGATATCAGATTGTTCAATTTCTATAGATTTTCAGTGGAGAATGGATTGTGGTTGAATCACATAAATGGATACGTACAAGGAAATTTAATGCAATTAAAGAACGTGGGCGGGGGCACCTAATTGATTATAAATAAATATTAAGATAGTTTTACTTCTAAGAATTTCAAGTTGAAGAATTATTAACTAACGCAGTTTCTTTCATTGAAATTCTGTCAAGATTAATACAGACTTGCACCAATGAGGAGAAACGTGCCACTAAATGGAAGTAATTTAATTGTTATTCTATTGCCTGACTTGTTATAATGAAATATTGATGCACAACACGAACCATCTTGAAAGTGTATGCATGTATTTTATTAAATATTATCGTAAGTGGTGACATGACAATAATTTTGTTATGCTTGTACTTGCGTGGTACAATCGTCTTACGGTTAGATCCAATCTCCTGGTCCACGCGAAATGGAAGAAGGATTTCATCCTTTTCCTTTCGGAAAGGGAGGACTAGGAAAATCCTCTTGATTGCAGCTTTTTCCATAACTTCGGAAAAGCTTGAAAAAAATTGCTCGAATGGTGCAATTCCTCTTATCACCCCGGAATGGTGGTATGAACCGTTCTTGAATTCCGGCGATGAACTTGAAATAATCAAACTTTTCTGATACCTAAATTTATGTACGATGGTTTGTGATGAGCTCTATGTATTGGCGCTAGTTGTTCATGACTGTTATTTTATTGGAAAAAAAGAGAAGAAAGAAAAAATATATCTCCATTTGCCCTATACCCTAATAAAGTCTATACAAACAAGTTCTGATGGAATGTACTTTTTCTTTACAAAAAGAATCTACACAAGATTGGCTGAATTGGACAATCAAACTTAAGACACACGATTATGTACAAGGATTCCTCATTTACAAGTAAAAATCACCCATTTTTGTTTTGTTTTATAGCTATACGATGTCCTCTTTAAACCAAATTTGAATGTTTGTCAAAGGCTGTTAAGTAGTCATTCAATGTATGTAAATTCTGATCTTGTCTTGCAGTAGGATTCTCATTAGGAACTGCTTGGATGATTCTTCTAGGCGACCTCGGTGGAGATGCGTACAGGACCGAGGCCTCCAAAAGTTCCCGACGCGTATTTACTTGATCTTGTGTATGCGATTGTGCACGCAGGGCTGTGATGTATAAACCAGAAGCAAGAAAGACAGTTAATAGACCAAACACACCAGCAGCCGTGAACAAACCTTCGCGAATGATTAGGCAACTCTCTCGTGGCATTTGCCAATTTTTCAGATGTCCAGACTCAACACTTAGCCCGATTAGTAACAAAATTTCTCCAACAGCAAAACATACCCTGCAATGAAGTCAAGAAACCGATGTTTTAGTTCTAAAATTTGTGGGATACGTTAGAAGGATAGTCTAAACACTCAACCATACGAGTATGTTGGGTAGTTTGTGACCAATATTGTACATTTTTAGAGATGGAATTTTAACTTGTTCTTATTCTTTCGTACAGTTTAGAATTGACATTTCCAACATACCAAACATGCCATAGACGTATTAAGACAACGTAGTACATGTGAATCAGAAAGACTCATTAGATAATATCATTATTTTTATAGAAGAAACTGTTACATAGGCATGCAGGGAGATGGAAATGTAAGTATTTCATTTGAGTAAGTTCTAGTGTAAAATAAGTGCTTAACATACCAAGTTGTAACGAAGAAAAATCCGGCTTGCCATGTAAGACTCTTGGCAACATCAGAATCAGGGTCCCAAGTAATTGCAAGCAGAGAATCCGATTTACTCAAAGCGACCAATAGATACGTATGCTGTATCACCATTGCCATTGCTAGAGCAAAAAACGCACCGGTTGCAAACAATAGAGGGATTTTGCCACTACTTGAATATGTACACTCAGATTTTATAACTTTCCCTTCACCGCTTGATGCCTCCCATATCATCTGCATTATTATCAGATGGTTTAGAGGCCTAATCCGTTCTCTCGAAAACAATTAAGAATAGAATGAAATCAGAAAACAAGAAAAACACACATATATTATAGTTGTTCACGATCAATATGAGGTCGTGGGAGTTTAGTGTATAACATGATTAGGCTTCACACAGTGTAATATTTATATTGTTCGATTAATACCTGGGAACGGCTGGCCTCGGATATGAGACAGAGAATGAAGGAAAAGAGGCCTAATAGTATAGACAAAACCATTAAAAATGCACCAGTTTTGCTGCCTAGGTCACACCTTCGGCGACTCGGAGCAAGATCAGCATGCGTCACAGCCATTCTCGCAGTTTATCGTGCAAAGAAAAGAGGATTTGCACAGATGAAAGAATGAGGAGAATTTAGATTGTACATTGGAAAAGATAGGAAATTTTAGAATTGCTTGGAACAAAGGTTACTTAAAGGGCAGAGATTCTATGTTTCTGGGCTTGTTTTTCAAGATTTTACACATAGGTTTCTAGGGATTTCTTTCTTTCCAAATGTTCTGATTAATCGAACCCCATAAATTTGTTTTCCTAGAAATGTAGAAAGGTGGCTAGAAAAAAAAAATTACTGTTTAGATAATCCACCTTCTATTATTAACCTTTCATAAATTCAAAGGTATATCACACAGTGTACGGCCCCTCTTTTTGGTACTTTACAGTACTAAAAAAAAAAAATATGTAGATATATTAAAATCTTCAGTCTATTCTACTTAAATCCTTTCTGGTGCTGGATTCTAAACACATTGAGCTAGTGACTGGTTTATGTTTACCCAATTGTTGTTATTGACATTAAAATGTGCAAGAATCTCCAAGCGCAGGTGGTTTGTGGCCTTAACTTTAGAGATAGATAACACAAGTCTAGAGTGGCATGAGGTGAAATTGCTCGACTGATTTGAACATTGAGGTGTCTCCTCTAAATTGTTAAGATTTGAGATTCTATCTTAAAATGTCAACCTTATTAAGAGAAGTAGCTCAAACTCTTATAAATTGGTTTATGTTCTCATCTTTATTCAATATGAGATTTTATCTCTTAACATGCTCCTGCAAGATGGTGGCTCATTTGAGCAGATCAATCTTAAAATACGTATGCTCAATTTTTTTTGTCTTAATCGGATTGAATCGCTCGTTGGAAGTTAACGGACTCTGATACCATATTAAGATTTGAGATTCTATCTTAAAATATCAACTTTATTAAGAGGAGTAGCCAAGCTCTTATAAATTGATTTATGTTTTCATCTTTATTCGATATGAGATTTTATCTCTTAACATAGATAACCCTATGTTGTGTTACACGAATGTTGTCCATCCAAAGCATGCGTAACATTGTGGAAATTCCAAACATATTGACTATTGGCGAGATGGATAAACTTCGTACAAGATGACCATTTTCTTTTAAAGTAACATGCTTGTATTGTATGCCTCTATAATTGTATTGTGATCTTGATACCAATTTTGCATATGTTCGATTGGTTTCTTACAACTACTTTTTAGACTAATGCATATTGACCATTCATATTAAGACTAAATAATTGACCTTCCTAATTAACTTTCGGACCTAAAGAATAAAGAATTATTATTCATACGTTTGATGTCTAACCTTTTCAAGAAAGGTCCATGGAGGAATATCTGAATTTCTTTAGGGGCCTGTCAGGCAAAAAAGTACATTTACGGGGTTCATTTTTAAGTGCTAATTGATAGAACCGAGAGAAATTTATTTAAAGTTGTAGAGCCTACTCGACATTGCGTAAAAAAATGACTTCAGTGTGATGAATAATGATATCTAAACTTAAGTCGTTAAAAATAAAAAAAATATATATTTATGTATATTTATAGTTTTTTAACGTGACCGCTAGTGTAAACTAAGCCCGTGTTTGGTTTTCTTTGTTTGAAGCTCCTTTTTTTTTTCTCGAACTTATTTTCAAATACATATTTTTTCGATAAAATAGCTTTACACGTGGATTCATAATTTTTCTTACTTTTTAACCACAATAAAAAACACGGGAAAATCCATTTCACTTGCACTACATGCAAATGCCAATGTTCAGAAACGAGAAGGCATAAACGTAAGTGGCAGCGGCTGTTTGGTCAGCTAGAATGAACAATGAGTTTACTAAGATCCCGTTGTTCAAAAGTCAACCGAGTATAAAAAAGAGTATGCTTAAGAAATCATCTAATTTTTTGTACGGTCAAACATTTATCTTAACATCCTCACTTTTACTACATTCACATTATTAACGTTTTGTTTCTTTGCAGCATAACAAGTTGTCTATACCATCAAATCTCATTGCACAAAATAGAATGGAACTTCATAATTGACCTTAGATAACGTGATCAGGAAATATATAATTTACAACTCTATGTCCCATAGGAGCCATGATAATTGCAATTGCTTCTGGTAACTTGACCTAGAAATAAGCAAAAGAGGTTGGCAGCTCTTGTACTCTGGCATGTTGAGACACATTTAGCGATTTACCTCTTTCACAATGCTCTAGGGGTAGGGCGGTGGGGGACTCTCAAGGTTAGGGTTCAACCTTTAGAAATAAGCAAAAAAGAATGTTTAGTAGAGCACGTGTAACAAAGCAAACTGGACTAGGAAGAAAACAAAAGGCAAATCACCAGAAATAAGTATAGTACAGATAGAAAGAAAGGTAATCTGCTAAAGTTAATTACCGTTCTCTTAATTTGTCCCTCTACTTTTCCAGTCAGATCTTAAATTTTTTCTGTGTAAAACAATATTATACAAAGTATTGCATGTGCTATGTTCTTCAGATAAGCAATCTTAGTTCTCCCCAATTCCTGAAAATTTTGTGATGTAAAATTGCCTCATAACGTCGTCTACCAAATTTAGTTTATATAAGCTGAAATAAGTCAAAGTTCTGGTAGTAAAAAATAAATGTTGTAGGCATTCCTTTGGCTATTGAGATGTTTCAGTTCACCACTTCTTTCTCTTGCCTGCCCGTGCTCTGTTGTTTGTTATTTTATGCCAAGTACTCAGAGAATTCAATACAGTCGCTCTGAATTTTTACAGGTCCTACAGATTAGCACAAAGAACATTAATAGTCAAGTTCACAACTGATTAACTAAAAAATAATAATCAGTTTGCACAAGCCAAACCAAGTATATCATCTGGATTGAAAGAAATGACAACTAACAATTTCTACACGGTACTTTTAATTATATTATATAACTTAATAAAGCATTTTAACTGCCATGAGATACATCTGAAATCACCATCATACTCCATATCAAAAATCATAAGGAGTAGAATACATTATTTTGAGAAAAATTGAGGGAGATTAATATATTGCACATATAACATGTTTTACAACTATTAAGCATTCCTTCTCTCCCATCTGCTTATTCTAATGTAGAACTTCTCCATTAACTTCCCTTCTTCCACATTATCCTAAATGGAGACTTAAGAAAATTCATAGATGATGTCATTTAGCAGACAGAATACATTTCTTAATACCTGACATGAATAATGAGTGTGAAGATCAACTGAAGACATGAAACAGGTTTGTGTTGGATGTGTCTGCAAATCACGAACAAATATATGAAAAAACAAAGCTCTTAAAAGACCTCTGGGAGTGGGTTAATAGGAGTATTTAGTTCATCAAAAACAGAATTAAGAGCACAATAATTATGCACACAAAACCACTGAGTTGATTAAAAAACAAAGCTCTCATGAAAAGAGAATGCCTAAGATCACAAATTGTAAACCAGAAATATAGCAGGCTTACATAATTAGCCTCATTATTTCAAACAAAGTTGAAATCTTGTTAATTTTAAAAAGAAAAGAAATTGAAATACTCTACATGGCTATTAATGTTTTTCAAGTTGTAAACTGTGAACTCCTTACTCCCTCTGAATTGAGAAGACAGAAAAGAAAAGTGCTCATTCAAATTTAACAAATTAAGGACAAGAGCACGCAGTGACACTGCCAAAATTCTTTTCCCTCAATGATATAGTATCTCACAATCACATCAAAATAATAATGTCCTGCCCGAGTCCAAACTACAGAAAAAGGGTAAAAATTTAATATGTATCCTCATAAGATGCCTGATGCAGTATAGTTATTTTGACAGTCATTGTTGATGCCAGAAAGGCTTCGCCAGTCCAGTTCATGAAGCTAAAGAGCAGAGTACAACTGATAACAGCACAACATGTTAGGCAAGTCCAAGACTTACATGAATCCACCCAAGAGGGAAAAGGGAATGCATGTCTTGAACCTCAAAAAGTTCTTCTTCATTCAATGTCTGACACTAAACATTAAACTTCAAAAGATAGCTGTCGGTATAACCAATAAGAGAAATTTCAAGTAGAAATTAATTGGATAATGGAAATAAAAGAGGGGGAAAAGGGGAGAAGGGTGGTGGACTATGAGTAAAAAAATTGCAGAGTACAGCCTGAAATACACAATTAGCAGTAATGTAATACCGAATATGAAGTTGACTCCTGCTTTGGGATAATGAGCGTAGTAACATGAAATGCTCTATTCTGCTACAAATATTTGAATACAAAAATTTAGATACATGAATGGTTAAAGTAAGCCGCTTTTTGTTAAACAAATAGAAGGAAGGGAATTCTTACAAGTGAACCAGCAAGAATCCCACAGGTTTCCAAGTCTTTTGCAGTATTCTATCGTGCCAATCTCAAAAACTCTTCCATCATCTTCCTTGGCTGCTAAGCAAACAAATTGAGCATCATATTCACCACAGCACGACTTCACTGAAAATAACTTCCCGTGTAATCTAGAAATTTTATGAAACAATAATATTATTTTCTAATATTTAAAAGTTAAGGACCAGTATAACAGACTCACAACATGAAGATCATGTAAGGACCTGAAACTGGGCAATCCATCTTGAGAAATTTTCTAAGGTCCACGACTTGAATCAGCAACTATCAACGGAGAGATAGGAAGAAGCTCTGGCTTCCCTTCTGGGGGAACACGAGGTGGAGAAGGATGTCTGATATTACCCAATTGAGAATTGTCATTCTCCAGTTCTTTATTGAGCGGTGGATCACACTCGTCAGTAGGATGTAGCCATCTACCATTAAATACAGATAAAATGGACTCCATGGTTGAGTCTACAACTTTTGAAACGCTATCTTTTACTGCCATAGGCTCCTATTGTCCAACCTGATTCAGGTTATAAACATAGTGACACAATTTTGAAATGTTAAAAGCAATTTACTTTTTATGCACTTATGTTTGAACTTGTGTTTCTATAGATATATGGTACCAAAAGCAAAATTTTAAGTTTATGCGATATTCCATTCTAAAACTCTGTAATTGAGTTGCAACAATATCATCATAACTTCTGAGACTAAGATGGGATTAGTTTACACTCTCACATTCCACAAAAAAAAAAAATAATAATAAAATAAAATAAAATGAACACACACATACACACACACACAGAGGACATGAACTTGCCTTGAATTTTCACTCAGATTGATGACAGTGTCAGTTGGATATTTAACCTAAATAATTAATTATTAGAAGATAAAGGTTAGCACAAGACGAAATATTGCAGAATGAAACAACTTTCATTAGAGGAAAAGATCTAGCAAATTAAGAAATGAAGGTCCATTCTGTTTACCTTTATCTCATCTCTAGGCCACATCCATAGACCATGAAGACCATTTGGGCATAAAACTGAATGTCTGGACAATGTTTCCTGCTTCGGAAGAGTTAAACCCAAAGGTCTGCAAAATTCAACACATCAACCCATGCAATTTACTGAAACTGATTAAGCTTCTATGATTCAATTTCGCATTAACAAATTGTTTGCAAATAAAACTTGGCAATGAAAAAATGCAGAAAAAGGTGAATAGTATGTTGCTTGGACAAATTTAGAACAGCTCCTCTTGTGAATGGCAGCTTTCTTAAAAAATTAGAAGTACAGAACAAACTTGCTACCTACCGTTAGAGATGAAGGCACATAAATCGTGACGAACAGTAAGCAAAACAAGACGTGTGCAGTGACACATATGCAAGAGGCAATACGTGTCAATACACAACCAATATTATTATTTTATTTAAGAATTTAAAGTGAACGACAAGGAAATCTTGACATTTACATTCTTTCTAATTCATCCACAAAAGATGAACAGTAGAATGGGGTTAAATGCAATAACTGATTTTGACAGTGTTACTGAGATTAGATTAAGCTAGTTTCTGAAATTCTACAGACTTGGTAAAATGTCAGCTAAATAATCAACTAGTTTAAGTGTGTTGTTGAAAGTCACCTGAATATAAGCATCATACAGAAAGTTGATAATGTGACAATGCCACAGATATAAAATTTCAAAATGATTCACCCATCATTTAAATTGATGAGTTTACACAAATGGTTCTTTACATAAATATCAGGTATAGAGATTGCATTACATGAGAATAAAGAGCAGAATGATCATTAAACTAAGTCCCTGTTTGAGCTCCATTATAATTTTGATACATTTTTCTCTCTCCTCTTTTTAACCACACATTCTCTGATAAAATAATATTACACGTAAACCCAAAAATTTTCCTTCATTTTTAACCACACATTCTTAAAAAAAAAAAAAAATCACTATTCCAAAATACATTTTCCCCCAAAAACATTAAAATGGATCCCAAACAGGGAAATCTACCTTTCTAAAAGATGCCATGTACTTCGTATGTAAGGTCTGATAATCTTGACGAACACAGTACAGTCTCAGATGCCAATCTTTTTAGGTTTCATGCAACAAACTCATAGCTTAAAAAATGGACAATACATTCAGGAATTAATAAGATATGTGTATGCACAGAATTTTTAAGCCTTTACCTTGAATATATGAACAGCAGGACATACAAGTCTATTAAATTCTTCTCCTCCCTGCTAATATTTGCCTGCACAAAAAACAATATATATACGAGAAAAACTAAATTTTTAGCATAAAAAAATTAAATCCAAAATCTCTTCAATCTATAATTTTCAGGGCATCAAATAAATGTTAACTCGATTTTCATGCAAAATATTGTTATGGAGTCAAATGGAATGCTACAATCCTAATTAAGGATTACAATCAAACCCCAACCTAACCAATGTAATAAAATGAAAGTTCATCAAATCTAGCAAAAAATAAAGGACGACCATTATTTCAATCATTTTCAACTACAGACGTACAAGTATATCTACTCGAGCTAAAATCGTTTTCTCTCTCCTCCCTCCACCACAACCGTTTAAGCTAAGATGGTTAACATGGCATCAGAGTTAGACAAGGTTCAAATTTCGCTACCACTCATTTGATAAAAATGTGCACACATTAGATTTTGATAAAAAATAAATAAAAATGAATTCAACTTTGCACGTGAAGATGCATTAATTGATAAAGTGATTCACCATTAAACTTACCCCACAAAATATAATGTCATATTTTCAATTAACAAGATATATGCGAGCCAAAGCACCTGTTGAAGGAGATTGTCCGTGATGCGATTGTTGACGTGGATCTTATATGTCAGTGCACTGAAGTTGATCAACGTTGAGTTCACCGGCGGCCTCATTTGCCGGCGTGAATTTTGGAAGTTCCCTGTAGAATTTGATTCTCTGCGACGTTTGTTGAAATGGTGCTCGTTAAAAGCAACGGCGACGTTCTACGAGGGAAGAAGGAGTGGTGTCACCGCATGGGTCGGATCGGGTCGCGTGGGTTGGGTTGGGCCACCTCCGATTCCTTTATGTGCTCGAGTAGGACAGTAAAATGGTCCGTTCAGTTTTGTCTCACCTGGAACGCGTGGGATTACCCAATTAGTCCGGTAATAGGACGGGATGGGAACACATTTTCGCTCAACTCTTTAGAGAGACGGTCACTGAAAATGAAATTTTTTTAATTCCCAATCGATTCCATTGGTTGGTAAATAGTTTATTGAAATTGTTGTTTAGATAAAGAAATATTTAGAATTAAATCGTAAGTGTGTAATTAAACTCTAAAAAGAAAGAAGGTGAGAAAAAGAGAGTGAAAAACGAAATTCAGGACAAGTGAAAATACTTTCTTTTTAAGACAAAATTGCTTCGCATCAGTAATAACGGTTTATGACACTTATCTCCCAAAGTCGTTTTTTAAAGTTGTATATTTAGCTAAATTTTCATTCTTTAAACCAAATTTCAACACTATTCATGTACCCGAACTTGTTCTCAATACACATTCGACAATTCTAGGACTAGGGGGAGCTTTTGAATGCAACAATACGACGTGGGGTACGTGGGACTAGAGAGAGATTTAATATGTGACAGTAGACAATATAACCAATTTCAAGTCCAACTACATAGACAGTCAGTCCAAGAAAGAAGACCATGTCTAGACTAATAAAGTAATCAAGATTTTCTAAGAATCTACGATTACGTTTCTAATAGCATTTTAAATTTGGTGTCTGAGAAGGCCAACTTTCTTCCCCGCTCGACCCATATGTGTTTTGTTTTATGTACTAGAGTCAAAAATTGTTTATGGCTATACAAAAGTTTGGTGTTTAACTTGTGCACTAATGGAAGTTCATCTTACATGATTGCATCAAGTTAATATTTTCTTTCTTAGTTGTAAACCGATTCCATAATGTGTGGAAAATGCAGTTTTTTTAGAAGAACCGATCAAATCACGAGTTAAAGAGGATACGAAATTATAGGCAAACTGGATGCAACAATTTGTACAAGCAGTACATTACAAAAAAACTACTAATTGCTTAAAAAATTTTCTGGGATTTGATCATAGTCGCGTAAAGATGCTCGTTCCAGGAGTCTGGTACCCCGGGGAGGCACCAGTGGCTGCAATCTTGAAACATTCCGGGCCTTCTCTGTGAAGCTGATTGCCGGAATATTGAGGGATGCCCATCTTTTCTGTAATCTGTCATTTTGGTAATGTTAAGGTAAAAAACAGGACTCTTCATTTCTGATATTACAGATTCTTGAACTTTAGTCATCCATGGATATGGCGAAAGATAGGTATCGTTCGTTATTGGTTGCGTCTCACCATCACAATTTCCTCCTGAATTCCATTGACCACCTCTGCAATGTAACAAAGTATGGGAAATTTTTTTATTGAAAACATTCCCTTCTGGATTACAGCGAATAGAATGGATTATTTTCATTTTCAGGAAGCCGATTATTGATACAAATTGACATTAAGCAGTAAGCATAAGGATTTCTCATTCAAATCCATGGTCTATTTCAGTCACAATAGATTTTTAACACTTGTAACATGTTTCGGTAGATTGAATAGCACTGAAGTTGAAATCTTAATAATTATGAAGTACGTAGCAAACACCACCTTAAGTATTCAAAAGTTAGTAGTAGAATATATATTACTTGAAGTGGGAAGCTGAATAACCACGAAAGAAGACACTAGTTCGACTTATATTGATATTACTATCGACCCATTGAGCCCATGTCCTCAACGCCCTCTTATACGCTTCTGTCACTTCTAGTTTGTCGTACACATGATCACCTTCCTGGAAAAAGTAATTCCTGCAAAAAAAAATCGAAAAACGTCATACTTCTTAAATTAGCATGAAAATTGTATGAGATTGAATGCTGTTGGTTTGGCTTTACAGAAATCATTCATAATTTCTGAAAGTGGATTTAATGACGAATAAGTATACCCTTTAAAGGTTTTCTGGTGAGTCCACCAGTGACCCGTGTTGAAGATAATAACATCAGCATCACGGTACTCGTTACAAGAATCTTGCATCATGTCGAGCCTCAAAATTTTTCTATTCTTACCAGCCTTATTATCTGTGACTTTCAATTCTTGAACTAGGAAAGGTGATCTGATGAAATCAATGGAGCACTCGAAATCCTGAGCATATACAGAAAGGGTTTGAATTTCTAAAAACACGAGCCCTCAGTGAATTTCAGACAACTTAAGAAGTTGCTATCATTTTAATGACCTTAAATTGGAAAGAGTAGAACCCTTGACTCCTGAACTCGCGCCGGCCTGATGCTTCAAATACTTTGCTCTTATCATCTAATGATTCTCTCAAAGCACACACTAATGCTTCCCACATGTTTCTGTTGATTGAGTCCCCCACAAACACCATTCCTTTCCCTCTTAGCATCTTCAACATTGTAATCCCATCAAACCTTCATATTTCAATACAACCACCAAAAGTTGAACAAAACGGAAGGAAAATTACAGAATTATGTTCAATAAACAATTCCTTAATTTCAAAAACACAAATATGAGATTCTATAATATCATAAATATGTGAAAAAAAACACGAGTGTTTGGTAAGTGGATTGCAACAGTATTAACCTAAAATCTTGTCCATTATACTATCCGTTACATTCTAATACTGTATAGTGTATACCAAACGAGCACTTATGCAATATTAGCCTGAATGTGTTTTACTACAATATATGGACAGAGATCATAGAGAACCTTGGAATTTCACAATCATGGGGCTTCCACCTGAGCTTGAAGTAGTCTGAATCTGGCCGGCCATTCTTGAAACAATTGAAAGCATCATCAACAAAAGGGCAAGAACCCGGTTGGTAAAGAGGCTTGAAATCTTCCTCTATCATCTAATGAAAAATATCACAAGAAGCTATTGTATCATTGAAATCACCAAAAAATTCAGCACTTTTTGTACCCTGGCGGCTTGGTCCAACAGGAGAAAGTGCAGCAGAATCAGTAATTTCTGAAACTAAAGGGGCATTCCCAGAATTTCTTGAATCTTGATGGCTTGTTCCAATAGGAGAAACTGTCGCAGAATTAGTTCTTATTCGGCGAATTTTCGAGACTGAAGGGGCATTCCCAGCATTTCTCGAAACCTGATGGATTGTTCCAACAGGAGAAACTGCAGCAGAATTGATATAACTTCGTTGCTTTTCTGAAACTGAAGGGGCATTCCCAAATTTTCTTGAATCCTGGAGGCTTGTTCCAATTCCAACAGGAGAAAATACAGCAGAATCAGTACAACTTCTGGGATTTTCCGAAACTGAAGGGCCATACCCAAAACTTCTTGAATCTTGGAGGCTTGTTCCAACAGGAGAAACTGCTGTAGAATCAATACAACTTCCCTGATTTTCTAAAGGGGCATTTGCCGCAATTCTAGAAACCCGGAGGCTTGTTCCAACAGGAGAAACTGCAGCAGAATCAGTACAACTTCTATAATTTTCCGAACCCAAATGGGCATTAGGGGAAGCAACTGAGGATAATGCATTAACTTGATCTGAATCATAGTGTATCCGAGAAGCAAGACTGGTGTAAGAAATGGCAGGAGAGGAATCATCAGTGGGAGAAAAGAAGAAGCATAGGAAAAGTATAGTGATAATCAGTGTAAAAAAACCTCGAGTTCTTGATGCTGAAATAGGCCAGGTGAGATCAATGGGCAATTGCACGAGGGTTTTGTACAGATTCTTGAATGAATCCATTGAAAGAAACAACGGCGGTGTAGAAAGAATGAGGTTCGTGAAAGAGAAAGTGGCAGTTAAAAGTTCGTTAATTTGAAGGTCAAGGGCCTGTCTCAAAAGAATTACCATCTCTCCTTGAATAAGAGAGAAATTTTAGGGTAATAACGCTCAATTGGATAACTAAAATTTTAATCAGTAATCATAGTCCCTGTTTGAGTCCCGAGAAATATATATTTGGAATAGTTATTTTTTGAAAAATATGTGATTAAAAAAATTGAGTTTACGTATAAAACTATTTTATGGAAGAATGTATGATAGAAAATGAGTTTTAAAAAAATTGAGTTTTGAAAAAAATGGGCTCAAATAGAGGCTAGCAAGTCAGCATTGTAGCAAAAAATTTCAAAATTACCTTTAAAATATTGTGAAGACGGGCGTCCAAGTTATTCTTAAGTGAATAATTAACTGAACTCATCAGTCGAGATTGATCAAAATGAGTTATTGAGCTTGGTTGCTATGGAACTTAGCTGACTTTCGTGTCAAACATGTGGCGGTCGATATCGGGCCATGGACAAGTGGAGTCTTTCTTTACAAGTCAAAGCTCTGAGGTCAACTAGTGCTCACCAGTCTATGCTTTGGTAAAATCCCAGCACGAACCGTATTACGTCTAACCTCTGCAAGGTGTTGTAGTGCTGGACAATTGTGGTGCAACTCCCAACCATCCCCCATGTGGCAACATCTGTTGGCGACGTCAAGCTCGCAAGACAATTGATGTTACATTTTGCAACATCCATTGTAATTCTGCTTCACATTATGGTCATAGAAACTTTGAGATTCC
>CAIGRP010132813.1:0-23780 GCA_903798385.1 Fraxinus cuspidata
TGATCATTTGAAAACCCGCAAGTACACATGATCATTGTCAAGTAATATAATAATGAATAGAGTGTCAAACCCACGAGAACTATGTGCTTGACCGAATTAAAATTGATTGCAACTTGAATTGAATAGCAAACAAATTTTGTGATTTTTTCTATACTAATAATTAAATTTTCAATTAAACTAATGAAAGCAAGTAAATGTATTTTTCAAATATGTAAGAAATATTGCTAAGATTTTGAATCCCCCCATTTTTAGTATAACAATTAAAGTGACAATTTGAAATAATTCATATTAGTCAATGTTTTTATATTAATTGGAAGTCTCTCTTGATAGTGATCAAATATATTCTCCTCATGTGACCCCTCTATCTCTCGATGAAATATGGAAATAGACAAATGCATTAACAAGTGCTAGAACATCTATTGAAATCATATAAAGCTTAGATGTATATCTCTATCATCTACCGAACCGTACAATATTTATTTTATTGTGCTTAAACCGTATTGTCTATCTCGATAACAATAAAATTCACTAACAATTTAATTGGTGATTAATCAATTGAAAAGAACGATAAAAACGATAATAAACATCCACGAAACAAATCAAATTAATGTCAAAATAATTAATTAAAAACTAAAAATATCATAATAAGGGTTCATCTCATCCTAACAACGTATAAAACTAGCCTAGCATATCAAAAAGTACAAGAAATCATATTTAACTGGAAAGACACCACCTGAATTTTAAAAAAATTGAGAAATTGAAGATGAAGATAAATTTTGAAATCTTAAATCTCTTCAATGGTTTTTTGATGAATCTCCACTTGTGCCTTTACTTCTTTGCCCAAAAATCAGTTTGAATCTTCACTTGATTAAATTATTACAAGTCCCCTCCAATTCTCTAAAAAAAACTTTGAATTTTCATCATTTGATCATAATAATTGACGAATATTGAAGTATGAGATGTATATGAAAGGTCTCTCATATGTATTATGTTGTTAGGTTTTTTTAGAAGTAGAAAATTTGTTCAAAGTCATGTCCAAATTTGTTTCCAAAAGAGTTCCAATCGAATAAAGAAAGTTCTCTTAGCATGCAGATTTTTTGTCTCTACACAATAGTCAGTATTTTGGTCATAACTTTTTCTCACAATATTTCATTGAAACGATTTAAAGTGTGTTGAGAAACTAATTCAAAGGGATGAAACTTTGATAGAAATATAATATTTCCAATTTGGACGTTTACTATGCCAAAATGTGTCTCAATTTTCGATTAAAAAACAGAAATATAACTTGTGCGATTAGAAATTCATCTTGATAATATTTTGATCATATTCCATTCCTCTTTGAGTTTCAATTCCATCCAATTGTCTCCTAAAAATCTTCAAAGTATCTTCTTGTAGTCCGAATCAACTATTGAATATTTTCAATTTGGTCCTTAAACTTTGGACTTGCCATTTGTCTTGATTTTCTTTTGTTTCTTCCAAATCCTCATTCAATCATTAAGTTTCACATATATAACATAAAATACAATAATAATTTAGGATATAATTTGTCAAAATAACTACCAAATATCGATATTTTAAGCTCTTGAATAAGTTTATAAAATACAATTATCAAATACCCCCAAACTTAAGCATTTGTTAGCCCTTAAACAAAACTATAACCTAAATAATAACAAGCACACAATCATGTAAAAATACTTGGTTAGACAATCTCGCTTTTACCTCAAGATTTGAAATCACTATATTAAATCTACAAACTATTTCAAAAAGTCACAATACCAAATCAATATCCACTCTTCTAATGCAAAACTGACGTGTGTGTGTGAAAAACTAAGTAGACAATCATAAATTTACATGTTACTTCAACTCCCAACTCTCTGTTGTCAAATATATCATTTCAACTCTCGTATGATTCAAATACCACAAAACTTAGTATTTTTACTCTTTTTCCAGTGTGCAATTTAAAGTTGAGTTTTTCATTACTATCCTCACAATCCCTAGTTCGGGTGGACTCTACTAATTGTAAGTCAATACATCAATAAATAAGGATTCACCAATTCTTTAATTGTTTCGACATCTAGAACTAAACTAGGCTAATAATACATCATTAAAAGTCAAATTTTCTCAAATAAGTTTTTGGAGCTTAACCAGGGCATTTGGTGTGTTTTTTGTTTCAAACACCTGCTTTTTTTCAAGGTTTCATTGTTTTTTGCATTCTCTCACCCTTAAACTTTCTATATGACTCATGTAATGAGCTTTTAACTGATAACTCCCAAATTAGATGATTTTAGGGCACCAGGTTGTAAATACCCTAGCAAGCTTAATAATTCGAGTCATAATGACTATGAAGAGATGTCTTTTATATATGTTTCTACCATGTTTAGTGAAATGTCCCTCATTAACACATATCTAATCAAATCGACCTTTAATTTTAGACTTTTGTCCAATTTTATTCTGTTAATCTAAGACAATTCAAACATACGTTTTCACACAAAAAGTCCCCATTTACATTTGTACATTTCTATAGCCGTAAAATCATCCACAAACTATGCTAAATTTATTCCAAGGATCATTAATATATGATAGTTTTGAGTATATCATCTATGTTCAATCTATCAACATATCTAGCATATGAATTAACTTATTACATCATGATGTAAAACTCAATTCTAGTGCCTGTATAATATCAAGTTTTGCAGGATTAAGCCTCAATCTAGCATGCAACTTATCCACTATTCATAAATCAACACAAAATCTCAAATTTAATCATCTTTACAAGCTAGATTATCTAACCTACACAAGCACACAACCTAAGACAAGAAAAAAAAAATATTTTTTGTTGAAGTTTTTTTTTTTTTTGTATTTTTTTTATTATATACTAAAACAATAAACGAAAAAAAACACTTAAAAACACACGAAAAGTAAAAACTTAAAGTTTTTCTCGCCCCCAAACTTAAAATCGACATTGTCCTCAATGTCATAAAGTTTAAGAATATAAGGAGATAGGAGAAGAAAAGGAAAACTGCACTCTCCAAATTTTTCTGTTGAATATGTAAGGAGTTATTTGTCAAGTTACCCCAACTTGTACTTTGTTAACCTCCTTCCAGTATCATGTCCATGGTACCTATCAAGAAGGGAGAAAAACAATCCAAAGAATAAAAAATAACTCATTTTGACTTAATTAATGTTTTCCTTTAATTAGACTAAGTAAAAATGATGAAGATGACCCCCAAACTTAATTGAATCATGCTTATAACTAAAACAACCTATAAATCAAGAATAACACTATATGTAAAGCAATTTGGAAAGCAAAATAAATAAAATGGTTAGAAAATTGGGTTGCCTCCCGACAAAGGCTTAATTTATAGTCCGTAGCTAAACTGTATGGAGAGATTGATCATGGTGGTTCGCGCTAGAGTCTTGTAGCCTCACTCTCCTTTCAATTTTCAGCTTTACATCCTTTTTTTGCCCTCCAAACCTTGAACTCTCAATTATTTTTTCGAACAAGGCTCCCTAGACGTTTAGGTTTTATCTCATTTGACCTTGGTTGAACTTCTTCAACAACAGATATGGCTTCCTTAAGAACTAATGGTTGCTTAGGTGGATTATGTAGTTTAAAGATCTCATGTGCATCTTCTACCCTCATATTCAGCTCATCATTTTCCATGTTAATCAAAGTTCAACTTGCTGCTAAAAATGGTTGACCTGAGATAATTGGAATATCTAGGTCGTCTCCGAGATCCATAACAAGGAAGTCTGGGAGGAATATCAGCTTTCTAACCTTGATGATCACATCCCCAACCTTACCCCATGGGTATCTGATGCTCATATCTACCAGATGCAGCATCACATTCAATCTTTTGACTTTCCCAACTCCTAATTTCTTGATTAAATTTACACTTACACCTATATCACATAAAACATTAAAATGAAATTCTTTACCTAGTAAAATAGGTAAAGTGAAACTCCCTGAGTCCTTGAGTTTTTGTGGCAATTTGTTTGCAGCCTTGCACTGCTCTCATTGGTCAATGTCACTTCTTCCCAGTCTAAAAGTTTTTTTTTCTTAGATATCATAGCCTTCAAGAACTTTACATACATCGGGATCTATTGGATTGCATCGATGAATGGGATATTGATGTGGAGCTTTTTCAACATATTCAGAAACTTCTTGAATTGATCATCTAGATTTTTCTTTTGCAGTCCTTGGGGAAAAGGTAGTGATGGCACAAATTGTTTAGTATGAGCAATTTCCTTAACATTTGATCTAGAGAGTTTTACTATACCGTGCACCATTAGTACTAATTATTTTGAGCATTCTTTATATGATTTAGGTGCTAATGTTAATTTGATATCAATCTCTGTGTACAGGTCTCTTAGACTGGGAAAAGCTAAACCTACAACAATCTCATTGCAATTTGCTGATCGTTCTATCAAAAGGCCAAAGGGGATCATTGAAGATGTGCTTATCAAAGTTAATAAGTTCATCTTCTCGGCAGATTTCATTATCTTGGACATGAAAGAGAATTTAAACATTCCTCTAATCTTGGGAAGACCATTCTTGGCTACTGGGCGAGCTCTAATTGATGTCCATGACGGAAAAATGATTCTTCGAATGGAAAATGAACAAGTCATTTTCAATATGTTCAAAGTACTGAAACACATGTCGACTTCAGATACTTGCTGCTAGGTGGATGTTCTTGATGAGCTTATGGCCTATACATTTAATGCAACACATCCAAAAATTTTATGTTTATAGACAACGCACAATTAGAGGAAGCAAAGTCAGACGGAACATAATGTACAGTAAGTTTGGTTGAACAACCAATTGGACAGAGACATTGGCAATACGAGTCTCTTGGTTCCAATTCTACACCACCAGTACCTTCAGTGGAGAAAGCGTTGACTCTGGAGTTAAAAACCTTACCATTTCATCTTTGTTATGCATATTTAGGGGACTCTACAACTTTGCTAGTGATCATTGTTAATGTCGTGATAGAAGAAGAGGAAAATAAGTTATTGGGGTTATTTCGAAAGCACAAGACTCCAATTGGATGGACTATAGCTAATATTCGAGGAATCAGTCCTATTTTTTGTATACACAAAATCTTAATGGAGGATGAGTCTAAGCTATCTGTGGAGGGGCGGCGCAGATTAAATCCAACTCTAAAGGAAGTAGTAAGAAAAGAGGTGCTGAAATTGCTCGATGAAAGAATTATCTACCCAATTTCAGACAGTTATTGGGTAAGTCAAGTACATGTGGTACCTAAAAATGGTAGAATCACAATAGAGAAGAATGAGAACAATGAAATGATACAACTACGATTACTAATGGGATGGAGAGAGTATATAGATTATAGGAAGCTGAATAATGCCACCTGAAAAGATCACTTCTCATTGTCCTTTATTGATCAGATGTTGAACGGTTAACAGGTCATTCTCATTACTATTTTTTGGACGAATACTCAGGGTATAATCAGATAGAAATAGCTCTAGAAGACCAAGATAAAATAACTTTCACATGTCCCTATGGTACTTGTGCCTTTAGAAGAATGTCATTTGGTCTCTGCAACGCACCTGCAACTTTTCAACGATGTATGATGGCAATATTTTCTGACATGGTTGAGAAGTACATAGAAGTATTCATGGATGATTTTTCAGTGTTTAGTCATTTGATGACTGCTTGGAACGTTTATAACTAGTTTTACAAAGGTGTGAAGAGAGGAATCCGGTGCTCAACTGGGAAAGTGTCACTTTATGGTAAAAGAGGAGATAGTGTTAGGTCATCGGATTTCATCACTAGGCATTGAGGTCGATAAATTAAAGATTCAGATGATTGAAAAATTGCAACCACCTACTTCAATCAAAGGGGTTAGAAGCTTTTTGGGGCATGCAAGGTTTTACAGGCGAGTCATCCAGGACTTTTCAAAGATTACAAAACATCTATGTAACTACTGGAAAAGGATGTACCATTTAACTTTTCTAATGCGTGTTTAAATGTTTTTAACACTTTGAAGGAAAAGTTAACATCTGTACCTATAATAGTGGCATTAAAATAGGAACTACCTTTTGAGCTCATGTGTGATGCCAGTGATTTTGCTATAGGAGTAGTGCTCGATCAACGAAAGGGAAAGATCTTGCATGTTATCTACTATGGCAGCAAAACTTTGGCAAATGCTTAGATCAACTATGCAACAACTGAAAAGGAACTACTAGCTGTGGTTTTCGCCTTTGATAAATAATGTTTATATCTAATTGGCTCAAAGGTGATAGTCTATAAAGACCATGCAGCCTTGAAGTGTTTATTCGAGAAGAATGATGCTAAATCCAGGTTGATTTGATGGGTTCTATTACTGCAAGAGTTTGACATTAAAATTCGTGATAAAAAGAAAACAGAAAACCAGGTAGTGGATCACTTATCGAGGCTAGAGCAGGCGAAAGAGTTTGATGATTTGGATATCAATGTAATTTTTCCTGATGAGTAACTTCTGCAGTTGGAAAGAGCTCCTTGATATGCTGACATTGTTAATTACTTAGCAAATGGGCATGTGGATTCAGACTTCACTTATCAGCAGAAGAAGAAACTTCTCCATGAGGTGAAACTCTATTACTGGGATGATCCCCATTTATTTAGAAGAGGAACCGATCAGATTATCAGAAGATATGTACCAGAAGATATGTACCAGATGATGAGATGAAACCAATACTTTTCAGGTTCATGCTTCGGCTTATAGAGGACACTTTGGCCTGACTAAAATTGCAGCGAAGGTGCTTCAAAGCGGTTTCTATTAACCAATGTTATTTAAGGACTGTCACAGTTTTTGTAGATCTTGTAATAAGTGTCAACGAATAGGTAACATTTATGCCCATCACGAGATGCCACTAAACAATATTTTGGAAGTGAAGTTATTCAATGTTTGGAGCATTGATTTTAAAGGACCTTTTCCATCGTTCTCTAACAATCGATAAATCTTAGTGGTAGTGGATTACATCTCCAAATGGGTGGAAGCAAAGGCGTTACCCACCAATGATGGAAGAGTAGTGGTGAATTTCAAAAGGAAAAATATCTTCGAACGCTATGGATCTCCAAAAGCCGTCATCAGTGATGGTGGAACTCACTTTTGTAATCGGTTATTCCAGCCAGTTCTCTCTAAATATGGGGTGCAATATCGAATAGCCACACCTTATCACCCTCAAAAAGTGGACAGGTTAAAACGTCCAATAGACAATTGAAAAGGGTTCGAGAACTCGCGGTGAATGCATCTCGAAAAGATTGGTCCAGAAAATTGGACGATGCATTGTGGGCCTATTGCTCCGCATACAAGACTTCAATTGAAATGTCACCTTACGGAATAGTATTCGGTAAAGCTTGCCACCTACTAGTTGAATTCGAGCACAAGGCATACTAAGCATTGAAGCAGTTGAATATTGACCTTGTAAAGGTTGGAGAAACATGAATACTATAGCTTCACGAATTGGAAGAGTTCAGAAGAGATGCTTATGAAAATACATCTATCTACAAAGAAAGGAAGAAGCAGTGGCATGACAAAAACATTCGACAACATATTTTCAACGTAGGGGATCAAGTACTCTTGTAAAACTCTAGACTTAAGCCGTTCCCAGGAAAATTTAAATCAAGATGGTCTGGGTCGTTCACGGTATCCTGAGTGTTTCGTTATGGTACAGTTGAATCATAACACCCAACAAAGGGCAATTTCAAGATTAATGGACAACGCATCAAATACTATGTCAAAGATTTTCCCACCGCTAAAAAGAGCGGTGAACTAGTTGTACAGGAATAATTGCAGCACCAAGTTTAACTAATGACTTTAAAGAAGCGCTTCTTGGGAGACAACTCAAGCTCTATCCCCTTTCATTACTTAGTTCTTCATTTTTAGTTATTTCATTCATTGTTTATAATGATTGTCTTATTCGTAACACTCTTGTTGTAATTGTAGGACAAACAACAAGTTCGGGGCTGCAAACAAGAGTGAATGGAAATTGACACCCTAATCATCAAGATGGAGAGGATGATAAAGTCATAAGTGACAACTTCGAGATAACAGTATCACACATAGTATTTAAAAAAAACAGAAACCCAGCGCCCAAGCATTGCACAAGCAGCGCTCAAGCGCCGCATATCTGCCCAAAAATTAGGTAGATTTACAAAAAAAAAAAAAAGTAACAACGCAGAGCCTTTAGGGGGCAACTTCTCCCTCCACCCAATCCCTAATTTCAATTCCTCACTTCTCATTTCCCTTTTCTTCTTTTCTCTTCTCTTTCTCCACACCATTTTCCACTCTCATCTTCTCATCTTTTTCTCTTCTTTTTCCACACAAACTCACAGCCACTCAGCACCAACACATGCACACATGGGTTTGACAGTAATATTGTGCTAGTTGTGCTTTCTTCTCACTCTATCCAAGCTAAGGACACAAGGTTCAATGCCTTCTAAAAAGAAATACAAAGCTGATGTCTCCTCTTCTAGCTCATTTGACAGGAGTAAGTTCATTAGTCCTGAGGCATCCGAAAGAAATAACAACATGGTTGTGCATAAGAACTATATATCGGAAAGGGGATTTGAGAACTACATGAAGGAACAAATTGAACTGTGTAAGTGGGAAACCTTTTCCAAGCAGCCACGACCAGCTTTAATCCCTGTTGTTAGAGAATCTATGCCGATGCAAAGGAACACATGAATTTTTGAGTATTTGTACAAGGTAAATGGATACAGTTTGATAGAACATCCATCAATATGTTCTATAATTTTCCAGACATTGAGGAGGATGAATATTCTTGGCTGCGTGAAACGGGAGTCGATCCTGACGAAGTCATTGGAATTTTGGCAAAACTAGAACTTCTTCAAAGCGATCAGAGACTGACGTGATTAACTTCCCAGCCTCAGGTATGACATCGTGGTGCAAGGCTTGGCATCATTTCTTCTCTGCCAAACTTCTGCCTAGTAGCAATCTAAGCGAGGTCACCAAGGAACGGGCCATCCTAAATTACGCCGTTCAACGTGGCATGTCCATAGATGTCAGCAGGATTATCCCTAACAAAATCCTTCATACCTTGCAAGGTTCCACTACAGGTGATTGGGGCACCCATCATTGATTTATGAACTTTGCTTGAGAGGTGGGGTTTTCACCCACCTGTCTAAAGAGGTTGTGTACCCAAAATCGATGATTACAGAGAATTACATGGAAATTCATGAACCGGTTAGGGTTCCTCAGTGCAGCACCCCCAAGTCTGTAGAGAAACCATCTATGCTGACGACCCCAACACGGAGCTTGCGGGGCAGTTTAATGTGATGCAACTGCAACTGAATTTGATGCAAAAAATGATGTATGAGCAGTTCCATTATCAAAATGAATTCAACACGATCCTGGCTTCAATTTATTCTGACCGAACTTTCCCTCAACCGCCTCTACTACCTGATCACATCGCAAACCTACACAGACCTCGAGAGGACACTGACGCCGACAAAGACAATTAGTGTCTTCTCTCAGGTAAGTATTCCTCATGTTCTTACCATTTAACATTGGGGACAAAGTTCATCTTAACTGTGGGGGTATTTATTTTGCCTATGTCCTTGGTGTAATTATGCATATTTGTTATGTGTTTTGTGTGATTAGCGTATTTTGTGTGTTGGTATAAAAAAATAACATAAAATAAAATAAAATGAATTTTTTATTGTGTGTTTGTGTGAGTTGGATAGTCTTGTTGCTATGATGAATAGAGTTGAGAGCATGTATTAGTTGGTGAATGGGGATAAATCATGTGCTTGAGTTTAAATTTTTGCTTATTCATGATAAACGTGACAATAATTATGCACTAAAATGAGGTATAGCGTCATACAGGAACATGAAGGTTCATATGCTTAGGCTATAGAGATGACCGAGGTGCTTAACCCCTTAAACCATGGTTCACATCCATTGACCATAAATATATTTGGAACGTGCTAACCGGCGAAAGAAATGGTATAGGATTGTGATGATTCCGTGCATGGAATAAGATTTGTGTGGAGTGTTTTCGACTTTCTAGTATATGTTTGGTGATGACCAAATGCTATGGATCTAACCTCTATATATTTTGCTTTTCTTTTATAGAAAATAAGCAAATGTACTGATTTAGCTTATGTCTCATACCAGTACCTTTTTGACTCGAGTGATTACGTCTGTAGGGTATCTTGAAACCTGGTACCCTTTGGTATTCAAAAGCTGGAGAATTACCTACTAAAAGCTCGCTACAGAGACAAGAAGAGAAAAATGGGTAAGGTTAATAATGGGCTAAAAAATGTATGCAAGAGTCCAGGTAAGAATTTATTGTTGGGGGCCTAGATAACTAGTGGGTCTAAATCACATAGTATACGCTAGTTTGTTGAACACTCATTATTGGGAGAATCATCACACGAATAAATTGTTGACATTGCCGGTTAAACGAAACCAAATTAGAAAGGTATAAGGAAGTGTGAAACTAAACTTAGGATTACACCATGGTGAAAGGGTAAAAGAAAATAAGTTTGAGGGTATGTAAATCTCACGAGCGAAGTAAGGAAAGAATTGTTCATTGAGGGTTGGAAATTGAACCAACTTGTAAATGTTCGACGTTACACTTGATTTTTCACACACACCCATTTGCATTAGATAAGTGAAAGTTTCGCTCTTGTATTATAATTTTGAAGTCATTCATAAATGTGATACAATGTTCTCAGTATTGAGCAAGCTATGTGACAAATTTTGTGTTTGTCGTTTTTTTTTCCTTTGTATTTGTGTTTGCTCGAGGACTAGTAAACTATTAAGTTTTGGGGTATTTGATGAGTGTGTTTTGCACACGAGTTTTATACCAATTGAACTTAATTGTTTGCTTAATTTTATGATTATAGAACGTTTTTAATGTGTTTGCTAGTGTTGTTTTAAAGGTGTAGTGTAGAGGTGAAAAAAAAGGAGTGTTGAAGTGTACAAACAAGCAAAAGGGGAAAATAGGCTGAAAAATGGCGCCCAAGCACCATACATATAACGCCCAAGCGCTATAAAAGATAAAGAAAAAATTGCAGAGCAGCAGCGCCCAAGTGCTGCATTGTACCAGAGAAGCATAAATTTTCAGTAAGGGCACTGCCACCTTAGCGCCAAGGCGCTGCCTGGATAAGTTGCGCAGCGCCTAGGCGTTGTATCCTAGTGCTTAGGCGCTGTGCTACCAAAGTAGGATTTTGTTGTTTTGGGTCGGAGAAGCCTAGAAAAAGACTCCAAACTTGCAAGCACGAGTAGGGAAGTATAAATGGACCTAAAGATGAGCGATTTTGGGGTTCCAAACATTGAAAAAAGAGAGATACAACGAGAGATCGAAGAGCCAAATCTAAAGAAGAAATTCACCACATGATTCAAGTTTAAAGCAAAGATTGGAAGCGAAAGAAGACCTTGGTACAAGAGTTTATTCTTTTCAATATCTTTATTCAATTAATCCCGTAATGTACTCCAAGACATTTATTTTTTTTCTTTTACATTATGCATAACTAAACTCTAGATTAGGGCAAACAATTTAGTCTTTTGTGATCCTTTATTCTTTTATTCAAATATTTCTATGGTTTATTCTTTTATGTGTTAATTTTGTTACGAGCTTAATGCTTTGAATTATTAGGCCAATAATTTGATGATTACTTGAGTTTTTTACGAATCGAGAGGTGAGTTAGAGGCTTAAACCGTATAATAAAATTCGGTAAAATGGTATAACGTGTAGAGATACTTATACTAATTACTGCGGTAGTAATAGGAATTCTTAGAATTATATTTCATTTAACTAAGGGTAATTCGCATAGAGATATGGAATTGAATTAGTTAAATAAGCTCAATAAGAACTCGAAAGGGGCAAATTGAATACAATAGGAGAATTCGACCGAACACTACATTAAGTTAGAATCTTGAATTAAGAATTAAGGTGATCATTTGATAAACTTGTTTTGCCCTAATATTCAATATATATTTGAATCTTTTATCAATCATTATTTGCAATCTTCTTATATTTTCCATTAGTTTAAGGTAGTTATTTCACAGAAAAAAACTATTTACAACTATTACCATTCTTTATTTGTCTTTTTAACAGATATGAGTTATGAAAAGTAGATTGAGTCTGAAATATTGTCCTCGTAGGAACAATATCTTGACTCAAAGGTCAACTTTATTACTTGTTACGATATCGTACACTTGCGATATTAAAAAAATGCAACAGAAGAACAAACTACAGAGGAGGCACAAAGCAGAAGAACTATAGCCACCGGTTTTCTGTCTCATATGTAAGGATGCAATATATTTTCACACTAAAACCATCACACGGGAGTTAAACATATATGTAGGTTTGGAGTGGGTTTTTAGGTTAGGTAATAATTAGGCCCAATAGCCAATAGGTAGTGGGTAAATGGACTATCAACCTAAGAAGCCATCCAAGATTTACGTGTCAGGCAATGAGTAACACTAATTAATTAGATTATTTCAAATGGCTCAAATAGGTTATAGGATTGGCTTAAACGACTGTAGTGTCGATATTTCACTTCACTCATCGACCGAGGCGTAAGGAGTATAATCCAAAAAACGATTTAACATCATTGCCTAGGATTTATTGGGTATCAAAAAACCCAACAAATCTCCACCTTGGTACCCAATCAACCTATAAATAGTCAAAACATACAGTTCATACTTGCATAATCAAGGTAACCAATAAAATTGGTATCACAGACCTTTCCTCGAGTTTCAGACCCGAAACACATTCCATACCTACTCCATGTACTAACCAGGACTAAGATCAAGAACACTCAAGTAGAAGCAGATAATTACAGTAATCAATTAAAAGCAAATAATCATACGATGAAGATATTATGTATAGGCTAACACATAGATCTTTTCAAACATGTTCACACAGAACCACATATTAACACCAAGTTAATCAACAAATCAACACATATGTAACAAATGCATAAATGACCCCTACAAAACAAGATCTCACCATATTATCCTATCATATTCCGTGTTGCTCCCACCTCGAGAACACATATCACCTCTCATCGCTCATCATGCTCACTAAACAGATTACTCAACACATGTCTAACTGGTAAGCCACAATAAATCCTAAGTTCTTGAGATAATCCTATATCACCACATCACTTCTCCCAACCTATGTGCATAATGGGTCTCTACCTAACAGAAGTGATAGAAGTGCCTCTCTTACACTCCACCTGATTAGGGTCTTTCACAGATAAATGATTTCAGACATTTAATCTCCTCTCCACTCGTGATCCAAATTTCAAACTCCAGTTCCTTGATACAAACCACCAATGTACCCATAGGTATCTATACTCCACCTTATCAAAAGACGTACAACACATTGTGTAGAAACCAAAAAATAAATAAATAAATAAAAATAAAAATAAATTGATACGCTTGTTATATTGTACCAAATAATCCCATTCATTTTTTTTTTAACCACTCACTAGGTTCATAAACTACCCCACTTAGCATATTAACTTCATTATTTTTTTTACTACCAACATATGTATATATTTAATAAACTACCCCACTTAGCATTTTAACTTTCACTTAGCATATTAACTTTCATTATTTTTTTTTTCACTTACAGTTTAACCTCTATTTTTTTTTTTTTTTTTTTGTCAACTTTTATTGGAAGTGGGAGTTAAATGCACGTTCACCCATTTTGAATAATAAACCACCACTAAACACTATCCTTTTGTTAACTGCATTGGCCACCATCAATTCATTTGAATTTTAAAATTATAACCGTCCATTTTAGTTTTAAACGTCATAAGTTTATTTTGAAACCACAAATTTCAACTCCTTTAACCAAGTTTTCCCTCCCAAATAATTATACCTATATATAATTTATTATGGCGTTTTACCATAATTTAAGAGAAAACCTTTGAATCTGAAAAAATTCGGAAGGAGAAGCTTTGAGTGCGCTACATTTTTATTTTGGACACAAAAGGTTATTCGAACTCCAAGCATATTAAGGTAGGGTGATCTTCGGCACTTTTGTAAGTGATGTAAGAATTATTCGTTTTCAATTTGCATTAAATGTGTTATTGGGTTACTTATGATGAAAGCACCGTTTGGTGGTTCAAATAAGATACGAAGCACCGTTTGGTGTCATGAAGGGATCACCATTTGGTGATTTAAAAAATATATATACATGAAGAGATGATTTATGATAGGTTATTAAAAAATCTAAGAGTGAGCGGACTGTTTGATCACCGGTTCACCTTGAAATTGACGGTGACACAAATAACCAAAGTTGTATTTCTGAAAATATATATTTTTACCAATTGCTTAAGTGTCTTCCTACTGAGTATTAATTATATACTCACCCCTATTAGAATTTCACAGGTTAAATCGAGGCATGACAGTGGTTTGGCATAGTGGCAAGTACTCGGCAGTTTGAAATGTTATCAACTTTCGAGTAAAAATTTCCGGTTGTGTAAACTTTTTATGAATGCTTATAAGACACTCTTAACAATTTTTTTTTAATGTTTATCTCGTCCAGTTATATGTGCTTTGCATGTCAACTATAATTTACGAATATTGAATCAATGCATGAAGTTTATTCACTACTAATTGAATTTCAGATTCTGCACTTCAATTTAAAAATGGTATAACTTGGGCTAGGGTGTATATTTTCGAGTGTAATTAGTTGTGTTCGAAAGATCTACGAGTCTTCTAACTGTGGCCTTTGGAATTACCTTAAAATATAGTTTAGAGAAAGAGTTATGTCCGTATTAGTAGACTCCTACGAGTCAGTCCGAAAATTTCTGTCCAGCATAGTTGAAAAATGATTTCGTGCTTCAAAAGTTATCGACGCGAGCCAATTTTTTATATGATGTACGTATTTGAATTTCATAGTTTCTACTACAATTTCATGATTTTTAATCAACGATTTCTAGGTCAAATAATTTTTATCCTTCCGCTACTGCGCAATTGGTATTGCTGATTTTCGAATGTTTTCCAAAATCATGTTTTACCGTAATTGTCTAAGTCTATATAGACAATTATCTTCTATCATATTTTTATAATATATTTCAAACTTCACATTTTCCTTAATTAAAATTTATTTTGGTTGACATCAAATAGGTCAACAACACACTGCTAATGCATCACAACCTACTACGCATGCAAACAATTACACCAAGTAATAAGATCACTCCAATTCATGCCAATGCACATATCAAACACATTGAAATGCAACATATAATCATGTAACGGAATTGAGCAATCACATACATGTAGAAAGGATTACACACGGATGCACATGCAGTAACTATGTTTATTCTCAATAAACCTCACTAGGGTTAGCCAAATTCGCCTCACCTCTTATACTACATTTCTGCTTATCCTTCTTCCTGGGACAATCCTAATGAAGTGTCTAGGCTTACCATAGCTGTAACACCGTCTACCATTAGACTTGTCTCATCCCTTGCCCTTCTTCTTACCATCCTCGTTACTCCAGTCACTACTAGAATCACAATTGTCTTGAACTCTACCCAAATTCATCTGCTTAAGTTTCATTCTACTCCTCATCATATGCATTTCACCACTTCTCTTATTCTCTTTTTCAACTTTAATCTCTATCTAGTTACTCCCAAGGGAATCTATAACGATATCGGGTGTTAAAGTGTCACTACCATACTTAATTGTATTTTTAACCTCTCTATATGAATCAGGCATAGAATTCAGCAAAACAATGGCCTTATATGTATTAGACACTTTTTCATCACAATTAACTATATCTTCAACAAGTTTGTTGAAAATACCCAGATTGTTATCAAAATCCTCTGAAGGATCCATTTTAAAGTTGAAAAATATTTCAAGCAAGTACAACTTATTCGGAGTAGACTTAAACAAATATAAGTCTTCCAACTTTTGCCAAAGTTCTTTAGTAGAATCAAGTTTTTCAACTTTTCTCAAAACGATGTCGGATAGGTGTAAAATAATTGAAGTGTAAGCAAGTTCATCATATTCTTCTTTTTATACTTCTGTTAATTTGTAGAAAATTTGTCATCTATGGCATTTAAAACTTTTTGTTGAATCAAAATCCCTTTCATCTTTTATTGCCAAATTGAAAAGTCTCATTTCTCACTGAAAATTTCAATTTCGAAATGTGAAGACATTTTGAAAAAAGAACAACTAAAATGCACAAAGAGGTCACACAAAGTAATCCTAAGACAACAATATACACCGTTCTAAATTCCCATGTTTTGTAAGACTCTAGATCTTAGATCAAGAGAATGTTCAAACGAGTCAAGTCTAAGTGCTCTAATATAATAGTCAATGCAACACGAAGGTATGTCAACAAAAAATTCAAATTCTCATGCAATTGAACACAGAAGCAATTATCAACTTACATTTAAATCCAACACTTCAAATAGAGCGAATTGTTCCTATATTTCTAGCACAAGCAATGTAACCCCACACGGTAACCTCAATCCTAATGTCACCCGACACGATGACGCGCTAATATTGAAATTTAAAAGTGATAGCCAATTGACCACAGCGGACCTATTTGAATCTGTAAATTATAAGAGATGCGAATTTATCATTTTATGGCCACCACTATTTGTCCTAAAGTTTCCAGTAACTGTAGTAACCAACCGAGCAAAAATTGAATCACAAACGCGCAGGTGCAAAAGCGTTCAGATTTCATTGTATAACCTAAAACAGAAAACTAACAATACAAAACTGTTAGAAATCACATTATAAATATTCTTCCTGAAGAGGCTGTCGCCAGAGGAGGTCCCACGCGACCACACATGCGGTCACCGGAGTTCTACGCACCGGCCACCACGCGTCGCCACCGTCAATTACACGCCACCCACCCAGGTGCGCCTCGGTCTACTGAACATGCCAGTGGTCTTGGTTTTTCCATTACGTCAGTGGTTTTATCAAAAAATGGCAAAAATATATCCGAGCAAAATTGAAAAAACTGGACAGATTTCTGCTTCGATTTTTGCTACTATTCTAGGCTGTTTATGGTCGATTTTTTATCGAAAATCCACCACCAAAGTGGCTTTGATATCAAATGTTGAATAATAAATAGATCGCCGAGATTTTCGGACTCAGTATATCACCAATATATCGAATCAAACACCACAATTCAAACAAACCCAAATCCCACAAACACTCCAAAATCGGTTGCTTTCTCGGTTTGTCCACAAAGGACAGAGTATGAACTATTTGTAGCCACTAGAACTAGCCACAAAGGCTTGAAAGAAAATGGAAGAACAAACTATAGAGGAGGCACGAAGCAGAATAACTATAGCCGCCGATTTTCTCCCTCGCAAGTAATGATGCAATATATTTTCACACCAAAGCCAACACACGGGAGTCAAACATATATATAGATTTGGAGTGGGCTTTTTGGTTAGGCGATAATTAGGCCCAATAGCTAATAGGTAGTGGGTAAATGGACTATCAACCTAAGAAATCATCCAAGATTTACGGGTCGGACCATGAGTAACACTAATTAAATTAGGTTACTTTAAATGACTCAAATAGGTTCTAGGATTGGTTTGAGCGATTGTGGTGTCGATATTTCACTTCACTCATCAGCCGATACCTATGAAATATAATAACAATAATAAAAAAAAAAAACAGTTAATATCATTGCTCGAAATTTATTGGGTATCGAAAAACCCAACAATAAAATTTATAAGTGGATTGTTATGAATTACCATTAAGGTTATTTATATGTAATTAATTTATTTGTGTAATTTTTTGAAAAATCGAGAAATTAATGTCGAAGAATAAATGAATGAGTAAAAATGTTTTGTGAGATTGATTTAGATGTCGAGTCCAACCTGAACAAGCTAACCAATAAATAAACATGTATTAATTATGATATATAAAGTTACGACATCAAAGTCAAGTTTGAACATAAAAATAGCTCAACTTGTATAATATATTAATTTATTTTGCTCAATTCAAAAATGTAAATTAGATAACTAAATATTTTTGCATGCATATGAAATCTAGAATTGACCTTGTGCTTATCTTTCGTACATTGAACTTGACAGGATTAGATAAACTTTGAAAAAAGAGGCTGAAAACGTTGTGCGTGAGATGTGAAGACTTGTTGCGTGTCAATGTTTTGCAACATTAAATTTGATGCAGAACAGCGCTTAAAGTATGAGAACACAAAATTTAACAATGGTCTTCTAGTTTCTTTTGATTCAATTGTAAATGTCAAAAACTAAGCATGGAAGACTTATCTTATAGATAATTGGGACAACAAAATTTAGAATTCTCAGTTTTTTATTTCATTGAGTTCCATATTTTAAAGACTCGAGTGTTCTTATATATGCCGCAATATAATTCTATTCTACAAAAAAATAAATACATACATACATACATACATACATACATGTATGTATATATGTATATATACATATATAAAATTCTACTTTTTAGCTACACTTAATTATAATTGATAAAAGGATGGATTTTTGCATATTTAATCTGTAATCAACTTTTCCTTTAGTGGGATTCCAATAAACTCCTTTACTGCAGGAACTTTTTTGGGCTACAAATATAAATAACAAATAAGGGCAACTTACATAAATGCTCATAATTTTGGAGTGATTTTGAAAAATCAATTAAAAACATGGGCTAAAGCATAAATACTAATATTTCACCCCAAAATCGTAAGAAATACAGTGTAGACTCCAAATTTAGTAGAAATCCAAAACATAAAGCTCCAAATCAAGAAATTTTGAAACTATAAGATGAAATCGTGTACAAATCAAGCCCAAACATGATGAAGTTCTCCTTTAACTACCTTTTATTCAAAATTTTCTTCCCCATATCTACAAATAATCAGTCTAAATTATTTTTGACTTTTTATTCAATTAGTTCATATTTTATTTTATTTTATTTATTTTTTGCATATGTATAAAGATGTTAAACTTGAAAGTGACATTCTTTGTCATTTTTTTTCTGAAAATATCTCAACCTATCTCATTCGAATTATTTAATATTAATTAAATAATGCATAGATGTGTATTTGTGAAAATTTTTGCATGTGAGTTGATTTGCTGGAAATTAGAAGTGACATGGTCTCTTACCTTTTTTTCTTTAAAAAAAAAGGTCTCATATTATTTTATTTGTATTTGTATTTTTTTTTTTTTTTTTGCGAATAAAATTGATGTCTCTATATGTTATTAAGACAAATGGAAACTAGATAATAAATATAAAAGTGATAAAATTATTGAAATTATTGTCCAATATATTGCACATACAATGGCCTTTCTTAAAACATAAATGTCATTTTTTGTTAAAAAGAGACTAAGTTATCATTATTGAATTGATATACAATTTCATCAATAAAACAACTGATGTATTCTTATACTTATATATAAAATAAATTTGGTAACAATTCTTTAAAGTTCAAACTGTGAAAGAGTAACATTATATGTTACATTTTTAAAAGTTTTAAGGTATATTACTGCTAAAATGTATGTACTTTTTCATAGAAGATGGATATATTATGTCATTTTAAACCAATATTCTTGTGGTACGATTAACATTCAGTCCTATAAAAAGAGAAAAAGGAAGACTATTAAATGAAAAGTGGCAAAAAAAAAAAACTGTGACAAAAACTCATAGAAATGAGAAAAATAAAAAATTGACAAAATCTTTAAAAAAAAAAAAGAAATCAATTTGTGGGTAATTAATACGGAAATTTGTAGTTATAATTAGTTTGAAGGGTATTAATCTAATATTTTATTTTTTAAGGGTAGCGGGTCCAATTTTCCAAATAAATAATTTATTAAGCCTCAGGAATTAAGCTTATACTAATTAATCGATGATATGGTACATCAATTTATTGGTAGATAAATTTATGGTGGACTTCTATACTTGAACGAGTTACAAAAAAAATAAAACATTTTTTAATGATAAGTATACAATATGATAAATTAATGCTCAATTTAAATAATAAATGAATCAAGTTTGCTCGAAATCTTTTTGAACAATTAATGGAGTACAATATTATTAATCTCAAAAAATGTCGATCTTTTTCAATAGACTATAAATGACAGTTTGATTTACTGCGGTTAATGGCTTAGTTTGCCTTTCATTAATTATTATTTAATTAAATAATTGTTTCACACATACTTTTATCAATTCGCTTCAATTCGCATGCAAATTGGTAGCTTACCGAAACTATTCTATATGAACTATATATCTTTTCTAGAGAGTCAATTACATGAATTTGATTTTCTACCTTAAGAGAACCAAACCCACTCTTTGTGTAATACTATTAATAATTTCATTTAGTATTTCACAATTTTCATGCATTTATTAGCGGGATATCATTTAAAGAAGGGAGAAAACGTGGATCAATAATTCTTTATGGAAAACAGCGAAACGAGGAAAACTATATATAGTGTTGATGGACTTGTCTAAAACATTTTATTCTTTTTTTTGAAAATTCCTCAAAATGCTCTTTATATTAAAAATTATGCTCAAAGCATAGTTTCAGATGCTTTTTAGGAATCAATTGTTTGACCAATACTTAAAAACGTCACTAAGTATATTGTATTCAAGTCTGTGCTTAACTTATTTTTCTAATTTGAAGTTGATTGAATCTTATCATAACATTATATTCGGAGGGTGTTTGAATCACATTATTTTTGAAGAATATATTTTAGAATAATAGATTGATGGAGAAAGTGTGATTAAAAAAGAAGGAAAATTTTTTTTATCTGCGTGTAATATTATTTTAATGAAGAATGTGTAGTTGAAAAAAAGAAATTAAAAAAATGTATTTTGGGAAAAATGTATTTGTGGTTGGTCGCGTGAATCATTTTCACCACCTTTTTTTGCTCTATCAATTTGCCAGATTGTTCAAAAATTGTAACAGCTAGACACTTAATAATTACAAATCATTTTAATCTTTTGACTTGTTTTTCGTTACTCTTAAGAATGAAGGTCCGTCCGTAAAATGTCTCGACCACATGAATAGTCATTTCCTTAAGTTATTCTCAACTAGTATTACTCCTACATTTGTTGATGTGATCCATGATACAAAAGCAAGTTCGGGTAAGGATCCATTGATCGTTGAGGGAAGATCGATTACTAGATTGCGAGCGAAGTGAGTCAAGGAAGCTATGGAATTGCTTGATCAAGCAACGGTAGACGAAACGTCGATCACAACAAGTAAGGAAACAAGTTTCATATTGAGATTGGAAGAAGAAACCAAATGGATCAACTTGATTCAAGCAACGGACGAGTAAGCCATTCCAGGAAGCTATACGACCACATAGCATAAACAGGCATGCGGTGCCTCTATACTGCAACCAAAGGGGGGTCTTTTCAGTTGATCTATGCGACCCCATAGAGTTAAACCATGCGGCCGCATAGTTCATTCTGGACGCGTTCTTTTTTTCAATTTTCGCGTAATCTTCAATTTTAGTTAAAATTCTTGTATGTTATATTTTTTATATCTTTGAGACTTAAGTTTTTAGATAGGTTTTATGGGTTCCCTATATATAGGACTCATTATATTCATTGTAGATGAGACAATTATTGAGACTATTATCGCAAGGCTAATTTGCTTTCTTCTCATTCTTCGTTGTTTAATTTTGAACTTATCAAGAATTAAATTATTGTGGGCGTTTTGCAAATTTAAAGTAAGGTTCATACGTTTTGTTAGTGATTGTCTTGGTTCTTAATTTAATAATTTATTGGGTCGAGTTTTTCAAACGTTGATTCTTGACTTTCTTGTATTGTTCTCATTTGTCGTGAGTTCCGTAGCTACAATTGCCACGTGAGTTCGCATCAATTGTTATCAGAGCTTGGCTCTAAAAATCAAGGTTATATCCTAGTTATTTTCCTTTTTTTAGTCTTTTGTTTTTCATTCTTCTTGTTCTCTGCATTCAACAATCCATAAAATACTAAAAAAACATTCGAAACTTTTTTGTTTGCTAATCTAGCATCTAACTTAATTTCTATTTCTTTTGCTGATATCTAGTTGAATTTTCGGAAAAAAAAATTCGGAAAAGAATATTTGCCAGCAGCATACAAGTTCATTTTTGAGTCAAAATTTTTTTCCCCCAAATTCAAATGTGTCCAGTCCGAAGTCAAGAAATACATTTTTTTTAATTCATCTATAGCATTTCATTCAAAGTCAAATTCCTACTTCTTGAGTCATTCTAGATCACTTTCCTTACTCAATTCTTTGTTTGAACTGCACAAGGGTTAAAATCTTGATTGAGATCGAATTAATTCTTTGAAGTACTTGCAAGAAAGCATTGAGTGGAAAAGGCAGAGTGGTAAGACTAATAGAGGGAAACCAATTTGAGTGATACACGAGCGTATACACATGAGGCAAATATCAAAATAGATTTAGGATGTCTGACAGGGACGGTTCTACTTCAAACGGGAAGGATAATCAAGTCAACATGTCGGATGAGGTGATACGGCGGTTCAAAAGGTTGAGGATGTGAGAGACATATTTGATAAGCAAGATACATTGCTTGTTAATTTATGTCGAGAACAATCTAGAGAAATTCCTAACGCAAGGACGCAAGGAAGGCAAGACCATAGAGCGAAATATGCTGGTGATTGGGAAGTGGATAGTGATATTAATGAGGATCATTGATGGATGTCGAGTTAGGAAGAATGAGGGATAGATGAGTTATATTTGAAAGGAGGGGTAGAGATCTTATTGAAGATGGTATTGATAAAAGTATGGGCAACATCAAGATGAAAATTCCTTCATTTAAAGGAATGAGTGATCCCGAGGCATACTTGGTGTTGAAAAAGAAAGTGGAGTTTATATTTGATTTCCACAACTACTCGGAGCAAAAGAAGGTAAAAATTGTGGTGCTTGAATTTACCAATTATGTTATTATTTGGTGGGATTAAGTAGTAACATTTAGGAGGAGGAACCATGAGAGGCATGTTAACACTTGGGAAGAATTGAAGGCTATCATGAGGAAGATGTTTGTACCTAATCATTATTATCGAGAGTTTCATCAAAAATTGCGAAGCCTCTACCAATGTTCTGTTGATCGTAGGTTTTGATTATAACAAACAAGATACGTTTATCTAACTTAATCTTTAATTTAATTTCATGATTGGAAAATGGAGTCAAAGTTATTGAACGAAAATTGGCTTATCAAAGAAGTTGAAGATCGCTCAAATGAAGATCGTCACGACATCAAACACATATATCGAAGCTTGTCGAAGAATATGTATCTAGATTTTTCATAGAACGGTTGTAAAGGTAAATCACTTTAATATTTGGCAAACAACACTTCGAAAGCTCAAAAGAATTGGTAGTCTCGTACACGATAAATTTTAGAAACAAAAATGCTTATACAAAGTTTTCTTTTTTATATGAAAATTTCATTTATTACAAACAAAAGAAAAAGAAGCCTGAAATGGACACTGGTCATCCGGACGTCCGGATGGTGAATCGGACGTCCGGTTCACCAGCAATGGTCAAAAATTTGACCGTTCGACAAAGTTGTTTCAAACGGCTAGTTGGTCATACGGTTGCTCGTCCGGTTGGACANAATCGGACGTCCGGTTCACCAGCAATGGTCAAAAATTTGACCGTTCGACAAAGTTGTTTCAAACGGCTAGTTGGTCATACGGTTGCTCGTCCGGTTGGACAGAAGTTATTACGTTTTTCAACTGCTATAAATACCAACTCAACTACCATTTTAAAAATAACCTTTTAGCATTCAATTTGATTTCTCTTAAGCTAACATTGATCTCTTATATCAT
>CAIGRP010132821.1:0-21980 GCA_903798385.1 Fraxinus cuspidata
AATGTACATATTCGTCAATATCCTCCTTACTAAACTTGAGTGAACGAGTGTTTTGTAAATTTGGTTTCCAATTTTCAATTTTAACATGTAGAGTTAAAGTTATGTTATTGAGTTAAGGGTTTACTAATAATGTTAATTGGGCCAAAATTTTGGGGAATTCCAATTGTCAAAATTGCCCAATTAATTTTGGAAAAGAATAATAGAAAGTCCAATGTTCAATTAAATTTTTTTTAACGGGTAATCGGTTCGGGACAGAGCACCGTCGCTAAATACCATACCCGTCCCACCACGAATTGGGTCATTAAAATCAAAATCATAACCACTCCATTGCACCATCGGTTCTATTTTTTTTGCCCCATTCGGTTCGGTTAACCGCGATTTTCGATTTTAACGGTTCGAATTGCCATCCCTACTCATATTTCCGTTTAAATGGATTCAACGGCTACGCCAGACAAAATAAAATAAAAAACTTAAAAATAATGTGTATGGTATACAAAATACAAGTTTGACATTTGAAGGTTCCTTCGTCATTCAAATTAAATGAGGACACAAATGTCAGATTCTGGTTGCATATTTTTCCGCCAACTAGTTTTTTTTGGGTAATTATATCCNGACAAAATAAAATAAAAAACTTAAAAATAATGTGTATGGTATACAAAATACAAGTTTGACATTTGAAGGTTCCTTCGTCATTCAAATTAAATGAGGACACAAATGTCAGATTCTGGTTGCATATTTTTCCGCCAACTAGTTTTTTTTGGGTAATTATATCCTCGTTTGAGCCTCGTTTCAGGAGAAAAATGTACTTTGAAATAGTATTTTTTGGAATGTGTATTTAAAAACAAAGATTTCTATTTTTTCAATTTACACGTAAAATTATTTTATTTGAGAATATGTGGTTAAAAATGAGTTTAAAAAAAAAAGAGTTTTTGATAAAATAGAGCTCAAACAAGGGTATTTGCTTGGCAACTTTTGTCTGTTACACTACACTTTAATTGCAATGAAGGTTCTCAATCTTTACTCTTTGTTGGACTTGCATTTCAACTTTTTTGTCACATTTTTATCCTTAATATTCAATTAATCTATTGTCTGTCGTCAACAAAAGTTTTAAATGACAATACAAAAGTTTTCATGTTTCAATTTCTATCAATTCTCTTACAGAGAAGAACATAATTAAAATACTACAAGAAGAAAATTGAGAAATGCCATGACCTCAAAAGCTAATAAAACATGGAACAGATTGTCAGTCGAGTTAAAATTCCTTCTCTCCTTCCAAAATCAACTTGATCTCCAAAATTTGGTTAAATATCTCAAAATTCCAAAATTAATAAGATTTGAAATAATGTCAATCCAAAAGTTACTAAAATAAGCAGCTCGTAAGTAGCCACCTCGATCTGAACGCCAATGTGCTCACCCTTGCGTCGGAGCTTCGATGACGGAGGTGCAAGAATAGGAAAGTAAGAGATGAAAGAGAGTGCGAGTGAGAGATAGAGATATCACAATTTTGGGTTTTCTTAATACTTGATTTATGCTTAAATAAACTTAATACATGATTTTAGAATCTTTATACTTAAGTACCTGTCGTGGTGTAATTTCCACAATTTATATAGATATTATTTAAAAATATACAAATAAGTTTTGAAATACCCTCCTAATGGACAAAATGGCCAATCTTCAATTTTCATCGCACTGGTTCTTAAGAGAAGGATACCGTCCAAACCATTTGTTAATATATAGCGTGCATCTCGCTTGACCTTTTCAATGCATCTTTCTATTTTTCGGCTTTCACAAGTATTCTTTCACAAAATTTTTCCTTTTTCAAAGTGAAATCGCATATTTTTTGTTAGGGGTAAGTCCCATTATCGAATAGAAATTAAATGAATATACAACATAAGAACGTGATTTATTCTTCTTAATAAGGTTGTTGTTATAAGATTGAACATCGAGTCTCAAAATAATATCAAATGTTATATATTAAGTTTAAACGAACAATCAGATTTCGAGATTGGTACTCTTAAATGAGTCACTATTTTGCGGGAACAAAATAAATTCCACATAAAATAAAACTAAAATAAATTTTCAACGTATGAATCTTAATACTTTTCACGTGATTATGTATCTATGTATTTGGCTGAATATGAATACATCTAATTATATTTTTCTTTTTAAACTTTTTCCCTAAAAGCGCAACACTTTTTAATTTTTATGGTCCCCCAATTGTTTTCGTGTCAGTTCTAGGAACCTCGGTTAGGTTCATGTAATTGTCACAAGTTGCAATTTTGATAAGGTTGGGAATTCACGTGTCACCTAAATGTCATGTTCCCTGTTCTATACATTAAGTAACTTTTTATTTATTCAACCATGATTTATTCATGTGCCTAATTAAACAAAAATCAGTGAATGAGCTCTACGTTCGTATATATGATACTTACTCGTAACATAAAATTTTAATTTTCAAACATTAAGACGTGTTTAGCATCATCGACTATTTTTTTTTTCCTTTGAACTAGTTGATAATGAATGTCACGAGAACTCTACTTGGTGAGAACAGAAATCAATGTCAAGTAACAATTTTTGTACACTTTCTTAGGGCCTATTTGGTGTGACTTTTGAAAAGTCAAAATGAGAGTTTGAGATTTAAAAGTAACTTTTAGACTCATTTAACTAATTTTATGAAGTGTTTATTTTCGTTAGAAGAGTTTTTAAAGAAAGTTGGTCCATTGTGGTTCCTTCTAAAAGCACACGAAATAGAAAACTCTTTTAAATTTAGTTTTCATAAAAAATTAAGGTAGCTTTATTCAAAAGTCCTACAAAAAATAAAAGCAAAAATCATGTCAAAATGACCCTTAATAACTTGTATATTTGTATATAGATGTATTTTTGTTACCAACTCATACATTTTATTCACTTGAAACTCGTTATCTTATACGCATTAAAGGTAAAAATCTTACCTTCCTTACAAGATATGATACCAACTCGCATTATACTTTATCGGAGGTGTAGTTCTCACTTTATAAATCGATAGATCATTTTATAAGTTAACTTTTTAAAATGAAACTTCGGAATCACGATACATTCAAATAATCACCGAAAATTTTGAGCTTGAAAAAGCAATCAATCAAGTTCATTTTCTATTTATTAACAAAAGATATATCATGAGCCTACCAACTTGCCATTTAAGGGCCCTATACATAATCTCTCGATATTTCCAGCAGAAAATGTAACCAAACATTTCGCTTTCACATTTTATCTAAAAACAGATAAGCATAGCCCACTTGTGAGATCGAGAAGTATCACCTTTTTACTTGTAATATGCATATATTTTTTATTTAAAAATAAATAAATAAAAGGATTATCACTTTCTATATGAATGGTGCTACATTAATAATAGAAATTAGTTCGACTCATGTTTATAAACGTATCAATGGAAATAATTAATGCAATTATACTCTTGACAAACATTAACATGTCAAAATCAAGAGACTCCGATGACAACACACATACATTTTAATTTAAATGGGTTGTTTTGTTAAATTGCCTCACATAAAAATTTAAATTTTTAGAGGAACGTGTTTATTTATTTTATTTAATATTCAACACGTTCCTTCACTTATAGAGGATGTTTATTTTTCAATAAAGGTCTAGATCCGAACATATTTTTCACAAATGTGAAAGCTGAATCGACTCTTCTAGAAGTTAAATTATTATCGAATTTAGTCTTCAACACATGCAATTCATTTCTCGTGAGGAACGACCACTTTATATTTATGCTTTTGACAATATCTAATAGTACTTTGCCAACATAATTAGGTACATGACACGATCAAACTCGATGGTGTATCTGAATTGGATATAAATGGAGGCTATTTAAGGCCTATTCCATCTCAATGAACTTTATACACCATCAGTATGCATTCAACGTAGCCCGTCCAACCCTTATCTCCCTTTCTTTTTCTTTTCATCTTTGAATTCACTTTTCCTTGTTTGATTTATTCATCTTTCCATAATCAATAAATGGCCTCAAATTTATCAACTGCTTCCCAATCTTCGCTAACCACCATAGACGAACTCGAAGAGTTTGAAATAACGGAATTTGATGCCACGATGCTTAGAGAATTACTCGAAGAGCCAAAAGAAGAAGTGCGGGATGATAAAGTTTACTCCATGGGGATGGAGAAGAACTTGACCTTGGAAGATAATTATCGGTGTTTGGACAGTACGATAGACAATGTTGAAGATGTTGACTGGCTTCATATCATGGAAGAAAGCCCTTTTCCATGGGACGATATAGGAGTTTGGTACCAAGGCGCGTGTGCAGAAGAGACGGTTGATGTTGTTGAGACAAGAGAGCTTTATGATTGTTTTTGTATCCCGAGTCCAGCTCTAGTTCCACATGATGAAATTGCATACATTGGCTTGTGGGAACATAATTAGATCTCCTTACTCTCACCATAATTATACAAGATAATGTTTTGGTGATAAAAATAATTGAAGAAACATTTACACACACATTTGCATCCAAATACCTCATTGTTTAGATATAGAATTTCTATGCATGTGGTCTTTCTAGCAGTATACTCGATCACATAATTGGGGGGAAATTTGCCGTCGCCGTCCTTGAACTTGATTGGGGGCTCGCATCCTTTATTTGAAAAAGTTTTGGGGGCTGCAACTTTAAATTTCTCGATGTTATTTAACCTTTATTACGAGTCTAAAAAGGCTCTTGATCATGAGTGTTACGATATTGATAAACTATGCATACATCATAAACTATACATGTTACCGGCAACCATGACCGACGGAAATACTCGAAAAAAATCGACTAAAATTCAGCACTTGTTAGTCACTTAAAAGAGTAAAAGAAGATAAGCAAAATGTAACAAAATCCTGTTGTTAAACTATGAATGTTGAAAGCACGGACTAGACTACACAAGACAATAGATAATTATTTGATAAATATTTTGAGTTAGGGGACACAATCAAATTTGAAAATAAAAATAAAAATATGAAAATAAGGCTTAATATACACTAAAAGTTGATAATTGTATCAGGTATCTTTTGGACTTCATGTTGACATAATTGAGTCATTTAATTTATATATCATTCCATCAAAATTTATTAATTCGTTACTAAAAATAACTCTTATTAAACATATAATACAAATAAATAAATTTATTTCTTTAACAGTATTTGAGTATTTAGATGATTTAATTCAATATAATATTAAAATAAACAAAGATCTTGAGATCAAATTTTGTGTCATCTATAATAATAATTATGTACGAGTGAAATCGTGACAAAAAATAAATTAGAATTGAACTTTGTTGGCATCCAGAGTTTGACCTAAATAAAAAAAAAACGTACATATTATGAGTACCTAGCCCGTGCAAAATTCATATCGAATCACCAAGGTCATCTCGAACTTATGACCGCTATAATTCCAGAAGACATAATGATTGCATATTCCTTACGACTCTGTTAAACCACCCGATCCTCCAATCAATAAGCGACACCTGGAAGGAATGGCGTCAGCATCTCCCTAGTCCACCAACCATTTGACACAATTTCTCATCCATAATCAACTCGTCATTCTCTGGTAACATAATAGGCCGACATCATGATGATCCGATGAGAGACGATCTCATCAACCAACCAAGAATAAGATCATTGGTACACCTTCTAAAATCGACACTGTAGCTGATTTGATTGACAATATATGAATATAATGCTAGGAAGCTCTTCTTTCATATAATTAGAGAGAAATTGTCCCCTCCAAAGAGCATGGCCGACTAACTTCACAATTTCGATAAAAACACTAACAATTTCACTCATTCCCTTGCTATTGTAATTACACTTGTATCTGTAAAACCTTGTCAATTAAAACATTTTCTTTACTTTAAAGTTGGCTCAAAAGTCGTTCTTACAATTTTTAATGTCAACAAACTTGAAGAAATGTGTTAAAAATATAATTTAAATAAATAAGTGTAAAATTTGTTGGAAAAATTTGGTTTTTATTAGTTGATTTGACCAACTTTTGATCAATTATTTCAGTGGATCCCGTTAATTGGACAAAAGATTTATTTGAACCATTGTATTCTAATTCGTGAGCAGATTAATGTAATGTATTTATTTTCTCAAAATCAATTTAGGGAGAATGAAAAATTAAGGTCAAAAGATTACCACTTGAAGTTGAAATAAATTGGAAATAAAATTTGGTAGGAAATTGAAAAATGTCAATCCTACATAGGAAAACTAGAAGAATATAAACCATTTTATATTGCTCAAGTTTGGGACTTGGATGTGGGCTCCAATGAGTACTAATAATATTTGAAGGGGAGAGAATCTACATGCTAGTAGGTTGAGCCAAAGACTACGCGTGCCGCCTCGGCTCGGCACGACACTGTTACGGATCATGGGCTTGGGCCAAGTTGATATAAATTTTTTTGTAAAATAATATTTGAATTATATTACTATTTAAAATAATAATATATTTATTTACATCATTTATTTTCCCCGAATTTTATGTGTGCGACATGTGGTTTCTTCTAGAATATGGTGGTTGACAATTAAAGTGCCTATCAAAATTGGTTGTGTCTGTTGATTACGCAGCTTTTTCGCTATTGTGTCTTTTGGACACAACTTTTTAACTCTATATAAAGGTCTCCATACCCGATTTTTATTTATTTCAAAATCAATTTTAATTTTATTATTCTTCCAAATGATATTCGTTCGTCCTTGCATTATTCCATATTTTGCAATTCGGTATCGAAAGTTATTTTCGTACATTTTAGTCATCCAATTTTTTAGAGAGATCAAAATGTGAGTAAGTTCTCCGGGTCTTGCAATTTGAAGTGCTTCTATTACAAGTCGAGATCGTTGCATCTTAGGAGATGTATGCCAGTATACTGTCGCACCAGTAAGGGGTATTATCGTCTTAAAAAGAAAGAACCGAACTCTTGCCTCGACCATTAACATTTTATGTCGTTAATTTTTTTTTAAATCGTTATTCTGCCCAAATTATTGAACACTAATATCATTATTTGCCAACAAAATCTAATAATTTCAACTTTGAAATGAGACGATTCAATATCAACAATACATTCTACCATGAAAAAATAATAATAAAGAGATAATTAATTTAAGAAACTCCCGTTACGATACCATTTCTCCATGTATAATCTTTAAATTCAAGGTAATATATATAGCATGGACAATTTCTTAAAAATAAGAGGCATTGTTAAGAAATTTTTCTGATTCTTAACTTTTCTAGAAGTGATTGTGAATGACTAATTTTTTTCCTAATCTTTTTGACCTTTGCTGCTGTCAGAGCAAGTCAGAAAGATTAACATATAAGCTCCTGTTTGGTACATATTCTTTCAAAATACATTTTTTAAAACTCATTTTCAACAACACATTTTTTAATAAAATAATATTTCGCATCACATCAATAACTTTTCTTTACTTTTTAACCAAATATTCTTCATCATATCACTATTTAAAATAAATTCTTCTATCAATAATATTCATCAAACATAACCTAAAATAATCTCATCTAATTGGTTAAAAATTGAAATTGATCACTAGATTTTTCACAACAAATGAAAGAAAAGCGGAAAATGAAAATTAAATGATGGATAAATTAAGAATTAAAGATACTAAAACGATATATGCTTCGTTCATTGTAGACTCGTGACATAATTTGTGGCTTCAAAGAGAAAGTAAACACCACGAAGCAAACAGTAAAAAAAGAACAAATAAATTGAGTAAAGAAAAAAAATAAAATCCTCTTTATAAAAAAAATAAAAAAATTTGGCGGGGCATGTGACCCACCATGCCCCACCTTGGTTATGCCAATGACGAGTTTTTTCTTAAATCGTGTGTTTTTGAAGTGCCAAAGATGCTCCAAATATCCTCAATCCTGAATTCTCATGCTCAATCTTCATAGCCAGGTGGAATGAAGCATCATATGAAAAAGATCAATTCTTTGTTTGAACTTTCTCCTCCTCTTCATACATTCTCAAGTACTGTTCCTCTGTTCACATAGACACATCAATATTTTATTGATATTAAAACTGAAAATGTCTCCCAGTTAAGCACATCGCTCATTGGTGATTCATAGCCATCGGTTATCAAAGTTGGGACACATTTTGCATAAAATCCCCTCGACAACTCTTAGACTTGCTGCCTCGTACCCACTCAGACACGTATAGAACTTGCTCTTTTTAATCATTGATTAACAAGAAACTTTGTTTTTGGAACCTTTCTGTAAGTTCGTACATCTTGATCTTTTCTTTTCACCCCATTAAAATGAGATTTTGGGGGAAATGTATTTTGAAATAGTGATTTCTTTTTGGAAAATGATGATAAAATTTAAATTTATGCGAAACATTATTTTATGGAATAATGTGTCGTTGAAAATGAATTTTAAAAACATAAATTTTTAAAAGAATGGAGCCCAAACAAAAATTTGAAATAGTAAGGGTCTGTTCTCTTTACTATTTTCAAGTCGTTTTTTATTTTCGATTTTTCAAAACAGTGAAACCGCGCTTTCATTTCCGTTTTCGAAAACGCATTTTTGAAAATAAGTTAAAAATTTACAAAGAAAACACAAAACGACAAATTTGTCGTTTTCGATGTTTTTAGTTATAATCAAGTCAAAATTTTCAAAACGTGTTTTGGGTGTTTTCAAAATGCCAAAAAGAACACATCTTCAACAATTTCAAAATGGACACTCAAAACACAAAACTCAAAATGAATTCAAAACTCAAAACACAAAATTGAAACACAAAGAGAACAACCTCTAATTTTGTAAAAAATATGTTATTAAAAGTAGGGACACGTTTTTTAGAACAATCTTGATGTATACTATTGTTTACACTTTGTCACATGACATTATTCAATCAGAAAGTTTTTAATTTTTTTTCATCCAATTATTTGCAGACAACAATGCAAATGACGACAAAAATAGTGTAAAAAATTAGTGTACAAATGACATAATCCATTTGAGAACGTGTTATTAAGCACTTAGTATGACTCATCTCTGAAGCTCATATCCAAATTCTTCGAACTTTCGTGCCAGAAATAAAATTTTGAAAAAAACGGCATTATTCATTACACAACAGCTTTCCCTCCAGCGGAGCCCAAGTTCACTTCACTCTTCATTTCCCTCTCATTTTCAATTTTTTTCCCAGTTCACCAAGAAAAAATTCCTTGCGAAAAGGAAGATTTTTTCCCAGAATTTTATGGATCCGATCACCGGCGACACCAAAAACAACCCGTTGAAGGAGAATTCTGAAGGTGGTGGCAATGGCGGCACCACCATGGCTCTGCAGAAAAAGCGTTCCAGGAGAGTGAGTTTAGCGGAGGTGACGTCGGTTCACTTTTTTGACCGCGACGATGAGTTTAACGAGACCTCTCGAACTGACACTGCAAAACCAAGTGATAACTTGGGTAATGACCTAGGGTTTGATGGACAATTGGAGGAACGAAGGGATTCTGAAGGAGGTGATGATGACGACAACGATGAAGAGATGGTTATGCGTAGTTCATTTTTGCATCCCATGGAATCGCCTTCTCCCGGTAGCACCATTGGTTCCGCCACCTCTAATGATGGCAAGCGTCTTCACTTTGTTCATGAAATATATTTGTGCCTTTTCCAATTGCTCTTTCTTTACAGCTACTTGTTTTATGCTGCTTTTCTTAAGGTTCCTTCTCAAGCATGCAGCTTATCCAGGCCTTCTAGCATTGTTTTCATGTTTAATGTGTGTCTTAATTAACTCTTTACTAAGATTTCTTATAGCTTTTGAGGAAAACAGGTACTGCAATGGTTCAATGAATAACATATAACGTGTTCTTACGACTAATTTACGGAATTTACTTTGTCTGTTGCTCCAAATGGGTCATGTCCTCGTGCATTTTGGTGACACTCTAATGTTCAACAGATGGATGAGAGCTTTTCAATGCATCGACGAGTAATGTTATCTTCTGGGTTCGATGGAAAATTCCAGCAAAAAATTCTGCAAAATTTAGATCTTTTGAATAAGCAGCTACTTCCATATCTTTTTATCACAAAGAGCGTCTTCTTCTGCTGTAACATATTTGCAATTTCATAGACTGAAGAGGAAGGTCCCCGTTGGTGATTTTCTCTTTTTGGCGCTTTTAGAACATTGTAAAGAGGGATTATTGCACATTCAGCAATTCCCAAAGGATCTCTTGTAGAATTCTTGCATATCATATTAAGTTATTCTCCTACATGATATTGTAATTCATATGCTAAGTTATTTTCATACTAGTATATTTGTAATGCGTATAGTTTCATATTTTATTTATACACGGTTAAAACATAATTTAGCTTTCATATACCATATACATGTCACTTAAATATTAACCAGTTCATTCCCACTAGCAGAATCTCTAAATTTTGTGCTGAATAGATCTAATTGTCAAATTACCAATGTATAAGCTAGTCAAACTGCTACTGCAGACCAATAGAAAAATCTATTTTGCTTCCCTATTACAAGCCATGCATGACCAAATTGCCTTACTTAAATGCCCCAAACTTATTTTCTGCTATTCATTCATTATGGTTATTTCAGATTGAAGATTGCATTATATGGATTTCTTTATCACAATAGTAAATATTCTTCATTTTTAAAGAATTATAGCATACATTATGTCAAGGTTTGAAGACATTTTTAAGAAGTGATTTGTTTATTGGAAGCACCAGTTATTGGTGCAGCAGCAAGAGTAGGTTTTTCTCATTTTGTTTTGATTAGCTAGGATCCTCCAATCTTTTTCGTTTTTTTTACTCTTTCTTCAATTCTCTTTGTTTTGTTTTTCTGAATAGATAAATTCTAACTTTTTCCCTTAATTTTTTCTCAGAAGATAATTTCTTTGGGCCTGTATCAGCCAGTTTCATAAGGCCTGGCCAATTGTCTGACTCTGCAGCCTCAGATGATAATCATGATGTTACAATGGATTCAACTGCATTTTCCATGCATTTTCAGTCTTGCTAGATCCGAGTCCGGAGTAGAATTGAAGACCCCAACAGGTGTTCATCTCTCCTTCGAAGAGAAAACGGAAACAAATGAGAATGTAGGAAGTTTCATGAAATTGACTTTAGTTAAGAAGCCGATTTCCGAATCGTCCATTGTGGCCACAAATGCTAGTGGAAGTCATGATTCAAATGATATGAGTCTTGTTGGCGAAAACCCCAGTAAGTATAACTATGAGAGATTGTCACCAGGGTTGTTTGCACTTTTGGAGGAAAGCAGAAAAAAATTTCTTGCTGTTGGTGCCTCTGATGATACTAATGCTTCACAGTCACCTGGAAGGATGAAAAGTAGGCTTTCTGTATCATATGATGGGAATAGCCTTATGGATTTAAGTGAATTTGCAAAGCAAGAAATAGGCACGATCATTTCTCATGATTTGCTTAGTAAAGAAGTTTCTGATGTACATGGCAAATTTCAAGAGGCAAATGGTGGTACTGGAACCTCTCCTATTTGTCATCCCCCTCAAGGTTTTTCATTTAATCCTAGCAATGCTGCAGCTTTTGACATTTCCAAGGATAACCAGAATAGGTCACTCAATCAGTTGAGTAAAGTAAGAATACTCATTCATGCTACCATAATTTCTTATCCTATATTTATTTTCTCAAATGGATGGTCTTTGAGTGTGTTGCGCATTTGATAACTTCGAGGTCACTTGTTTGAAATGCTTCTATGCTGCAATATTAGTTCTCGAAAATCTTTCGAAAATCTTAGACTTAAAAGGTTATTTCAAGGTATTTGTCAAATTTAATTTTATATAGATATGATATATTAGGATAATATTTTTCTAGTAGATAACTTTTCATTTTATCGAAATTTCTCGTATATTTTTGTTGTATGCATGATAGAATTTTTGCCTTCAGTTTATTCTTGATTATTGCTTCTACTAATTTGTTATGAAGGCAAAGGTAGTTACTTTTAATAATTCTTGAATAATGAAAAGTTTTAACTTCGTTTCCACACTTCACACAACCATCTGGTCTATTTTTCCATGCCCAGTTGTTTTCATTATACATAGCTCCCAATACATATTCTATTGAATGAGTGCATAGTTTACACCTGTTAAATATGCAACTGTTGTTTATACCAAGTACTTATTCGTTCGTCTTTATTGACATGTATAATTCTCTACCAGCATACACTGTATTTCATGATAGTCTTTCAAGAAAGCCTTTCAGAGGATTGTGTAGGTTTAAAGGTTGGATGAATCACATACTGAGTTTCATCCACTCCACTGACTTGTTTATCTTCTTTCTTTTATGGTGTAATTTACAAGACAATTTTGTGGAGGAGTCTGTTAAGACACTCACAAAATGTGGAGGCCTAATGCACCTTTGGTAATAACTGGCAATGGCCTATCAGAACCAAATAACAAATGTAGCCAGTTTAATCAGCATTCACACAATGAATCTGGATCTCCAATTGTAGGATCTACATCCTTAACTGCTAAACGGAGACAAACATCACCAAGTAATTCTTCTCCATTTAAACATTTGAGATTGGGGACTCCTTTCCAAGGACGTCATTCCTTTCTGAGTAGTGAAAACATAAGACGTCTTGAGAGTGATTTATCCATTCAGAAAAGCATTGCTAAACTTGACTTATTTGAGAAATCAAGCTTTTCTTCTTCCTTCAGTACTGAAATTGACAAATCATATGTCAAGTCACTGGATTTTTCAAAATCTTCTCCTTTTAATACTTTTAAGGGGAAAGAACACGAAGATTTTAAAATTAAACACGTCGAGGACTCTGTTAGTGGAGAGAAGCTCTCAAGTTCAAAAGAACAAAATAGAACGTTCAGCGTCGTTGGTAACAGGTTTGAGAGCCCAAATCATAATTTCAGGGAAAATTATTTGGAAGAATCTTTGGCCCATACAAAGAGTGAAAAATATGCATGCTACAATTCTTGCAGCTTCACTCTCACAGTTCACCGCAAATAAAAAGGAGCAAGTTTTTATAACATCAAAACATACCAGTGACAATGCTCTAATTACTTCCAGAACTGAATCCTCATTGGCCAAGACCACTTCAGATAAAGAAGCGAAAGAAATTGTCTCTCCTCATGGGTATGTTACTTCTCTTGGCAAAAGATTGGAAAATAAGTTTCTAACTTCTCTGGCGAATCAAGGTGGCCAATCTAAGGACTTAGAGCAGCAGAATCAGTTTGCCCAACTTCCAGATTTTGACCCAGTCCGAGATTCATCTCTTAAGGGAAGTGTTATTGATGCTAATCTCTCAACTCCAACTGCTGATATGGATTCTTTATCCATGGAGAGGATAGAAGAGTTGTTCTCACCTCTTATTGAAGTGGGTTGGGGGGGGGGGGATTCCAAAACTTAATTGAAGCGACAGCAAGAGGTGACAAAGAAGTTGATCTTTATACTGAGAAGGAAGTTTATGAAACCACTGACAACTATATTACTCCCGAGAAACATGAAAAATTGCAAATTATGTATTTTTCAATGCTGGACGGAAGTCTTCAATCTGGCAAGACATCTCCAGGCCTGAAGATAACCTACTGGCAAGAGAATTCATAGACGTTTCCCCTTCTGCCGGCAGGAATTCAAATGAGCCAAGGTTTCAGGTCAGTTTTTCTGAGTAATTTCATGCTCTTCGTGTTTCAGTGTTTAGTTTTGAGTTTTGAATTCATTTTGGGTTTTGTGTTTTGAGTGTCCATTTTGATTTTGCTGGAAAAGCGTTCTTTTGTCATTTTGAAAAAATTATTTTCAAAAATAAAAAATATGAAGTTTTCGCTTGGTTTTAACCGAAAACAGCCAAAACGATTTTTTTGGCATTTTCCTTGTAAATTTAAACTCGTTTTTGGAAATTCGTTTCTGAAAATAGGTAAGTAAATATATTTCCGGTGTTTTCGAAAACTGAAAACTGAAAATGGTCTGAAAACAGTAAAGAGAACATGCCCTTAGTTTTTGGAAAATAGATAAGTAAACGTGTTTTCAGTGTTTTTGAAATCTAAAAACAGAAAATGACCTGAAAAATCAAAGAAAACATGCCCTTAGCTTCTAGACTAATTATGGATATTTGTGTACCTTATGAAATATGTAATAAGGCGCAGTACTGTACATTACGAAGAATCTCTGAAATCTTGAAGAGAGAAACCTACCTGAATCCGCTCTGTTTGGTCCATTTTAATAATGTGTTTATGAGACCAATTATAAATATTAATTCTGGCTTTTATTCTGCTTCTCAGAATAGCTCGCATCAGAATCTGGTAGAATTCCTTGCACAAAGCCCCTTGTGGAAAGAGATAGACAATAAACGTTCCTCCAATGTACTATCTCCCAAGTCCAATCACATAGAAATGAAATAACTAGGATGCAGAGGAGTCCTGAACGTCAGAAAGGTGGTGGTTGTGATCCACAAACGTTGGAATACCCTAATGATGGTAGCAGAGGAGCAATCAAGATTGGTCATGAATGGAAGAAATGGACTGCTGTGCTTCAGGTGCCATTTATATAGCCACTTTATCTGTCTGGTTGGGCCTGATGAGTTAGCAACTAGCTCTTTCTGTCTCATCAACCTCTATGTTTTCACCTTGCAGATTTATTCAAAATTCTCAGAGGATTTCAAACAATTGATTTCTCTGTTGACCAAGGAGCTTAATTCAAAGTCGGTATGCCTCTCTTTATTGCTGGTTAACTTATCCCAAAAAAATAAAAAATAAAATGCTCTCCTTATGCGGCTTTTATGTTACAAGATGCCTCATGAGGATGGTCTTTGGATTTTAGCCTGGTTTTTGAGTTCGCGGTCACAGAAGTTTAGTTTTGCCTATTACTTCCCCATACTCATTCACTCTCGCTAAGATTATCTTTTGTAATGTAGATCGATGTCCTGGAAGATAGTTTGCTTTACCACCAGAGGTCAAAAACATATGAATTCCTTCACAATGAAATCTTTTCTCAGGTCCGCTAGCTCACAAGGATAATATGTGGCATTAGTAGGAAGAATTATTGTGCAATTATAATATTAAAAATTTCCTTTCTATTGTGTTCAATTGTCTAGCTTACTAATTACTTCCTGACACCAACATTGACCTCTGTATTCTTTCAGGAAACATGTAATCTTCATATCCTTAAGCGTGAAAGGTGAGTACTTATTCAGTAACCGTGACTAAAAATTGATGCAGGTTCTTTTGTGCCTGCACAGTGATCTCTTTTAAATCTGCTTTAAAGGCCCGAGTTAACCAAAAAATGCACCTACAAAGACTATATCTATCATAGAACGTATCTTGTGTTAATTATGGATATAATCTCAATGCAGATTAGGTGAACAAGTTTATTGTTGCATCGGATTGTGCTTGAAAAGGCAAAATTACAGCTGAAGAACGTGAAGCGGGAGCGACCGTTGGTACTTTTTTTCTGTTGTTACATTTCCGCTTTATGCCCTCTTCGTTTGTAACCAGTCAATTCACATTTTACATGCCGAAAAAATAACAAACCTTGAACTCTAGGAGTCAGGAGTTGCAAATGTTAAAGATGAGTTCTTTGTCAAGGTTACTGAAGACACGTGCTGCTAATATCAAAGCTGATGCTGTTTCTTGTGATTCATTTCCTATTGATTCAGAAAACAGACATGAGGTTTTTAACGAGTCAAGCTTCATAACTGTAATTTTATCCTTGTATTTTAGTGACCGGTGAAGTAGATATAAGTTTGCTCCTAGGTAAACCTTATTACATTTTCTCTTCGATGAGGGGGCTAATACTACTACCTCCAAGTGGCCCCCTCTTCCCTGGGGGAAGGACGAGCTTAGGTGATTTCAACCCTTGAATACCAGTTTTATCAGTATGTATGCGGTTATGTGTATAGTTGTCCTCATTTTGTTATCAGTTTTGAAATTATAGGATGTCATGAGTTTTATCCAGAAATTTGAGGAGATAGTCTTCTATATAATGCTTATCATTTTGTAATGCCAGGGTGTATATGACAAATTGACTACAATGAGGCAGGCCTTAGAAGCCTCGGAGAGAAAGATTACAAATTTGAACAGAACTTTTCATGCTTCTTGCGAGATCAAAGGTGAACCAAGCTGTTGTGACACCATTGCTTTAGTGAATGAATGTTTGACGAAGAGGGCTTGTTGCAGGTTCATTCGTCTGTACGTGCAGGTGTCTCATTCTTGCCATGTTTAACTGTTACCCTGAGTACAGGGTCCAAATCCCATTACTAAGCCTCCTTTGGCAGCCAATTTATATATGATTTATTAATTTAGTCAATGTCAAACATTGATTTCAATCACGCTTTTATTCCTCTTTATAAATATGCCAAATGGAGGCTTTGTTATTCTCTCTTTCTTTCTGTATTTGTGTTCTTTTTCTCTTCTTCGTTGGGTGGGGTGAGATGTAATCAACAGCATATTAATGAGGTTGCAATCTTAGAATTACGTAAACCTATATGCGATAGGGGCCTAAAGTTTGTGTTTGAAGATTAGATGAATGGTGGATTAATACTACTTGGATTGACCCTAGCCCCCTCTACCAAATTAATCGCCTCCAACCAAAATAAATGAGTAATTTATCATGCCACAAAACTATGTGCCTTGTGTTGCTAAAATATCCCTTATGCTCTCCAGATATGGGTGGTACATTGTGTGGAAAGTATGAACGGTCAGCAGAATGTTGTTCTCAATTACCTTGATTTTGCCGTACAAAGGTTTTATGAAAGAAATTTCCTTTTCATTCTTATTTATTCTGGTTGCCATTATCAAATATAACTTTTTTCCTCTTTCCTTTGGCCTTAAATTTTTTCACGTGTGATCAATATAGTCTTAAGGATACCATGGGTCCAGCATCAACCACAAAATTTCCTTCAAATTGAACGATGGTAACATCATAAAGGTGATGCTGTCATTATCAAGGAATTGATTTCGTCTCTCTTCTTCCTGTGCTGATTATGTCTTTAATGTGTTGTGTTTTCCGCTTATAGAATTTCCCAAATATGGATGCTTGCAGTGCATTTGAATTTGTGTTTGATGCTGACATCAGAAGGAAATATGCGGGCGTTAGAACTCTGGTAACAGCAATACAAGTGAGTTATCTCCGTCTTGTGTCTACTTCTCTGTGTAGGCACAAGTGCATATGTGTGTGCGCTTCAGGAAGGAAAGGCCAATAAAGATAAAGTCTTTTGTTCCCTTTTTCTGGAAAAGATATTAGTTAACTGAACGCTACATCTGGCATTCTAAGGATCTTCTATTTTCTCTCTGTTTTTGAATGCTTTATGCTTTTGGTGTCCCTAACTTGGATATCAAATGGTTTAAGTTGAAATATATTTGTAATGAATATCTGTCAACTCTAACCAATTTATGGCCTTAGAAGGTTCTGCATCCTTCTCAACATGTAGGCTCTGTAAACAGAAGTTTTAAAAATTCTTTTCTGACTCCAAGTCCCTTGGATTTTATCTTCTCACATGCTGTGTGATTGAAAACATAAGCTAATTTTTTGATATGAAAGCCTGGTCGCCACTTGACTTTGGCCTCTTTTGCCATTGCTTATGATTTCTTATGTAATAAGCTTATAAGAAATATATTCCTTTTTTTTGAATGACCTTAAGTTGACCTACTGTGCATTTACCAACAATTACTTTATTACTTTGGATTCATGATTTCATGGTTTCTGAGCTTATGAATATAGCATACAGCTCACTGACATAATTTTTTATCCGGCATTGAACATGTTAGGCAGAGCTTAAGTTGTAATTTGAGTTGGTCAAACATAATTTATCCACACAAAATAACTTACCACCCACTTATTAACCACGCATTCCGTAGGACCCATAAGTTATAAGCACTATCAAACAGGCACACAGTTCACCTCCAGATATTGTACTCATTTTCTCATTGATTGTGCAGGTAACCAGCTCCCTCTTGGGAACTTTGCTGGACGTGCTTGAGGAGGTACAACTAGCACAGTTGGAGCTCCCAAATTTGAATCAGTCAAGCTTTTATGGTCTGTCCGGTAATTTCATTCTCCTTGTAACTATCGTTTAGCTTCAGATGTGATGTTTTATATAATTGACAGGTTGGTTCTTGACTGTGTTAGAGACGGCATCTGCATCATGTTCTGAATTATGGTCCTTCAAAAATGAATTTAGGATTCCTCGGTGGTGCCTGAGAATCCACTACGGTTGTGTTGATGTTATGCTTAAAAATAAAATAAAATGAATTTAGGTTGTATAAGAAGCTTCTTCTATGTTCAATAGGGTCATTTTGTCCAAACTTGGGCTCTCCTTGCTAATTAACTTTTCCTCATGGACTTTTCCTTTTGCAAGAACAGAAAATCGAAAGATAGGTTAAGTTTACAATTTTTGAAGTTTTTTCATGCTTTGCCAATTCAGTCTTAGTTCATTCTTTTTTCACTTTTTTCCTTTTTAGTCTACATTTACTTTTATCTTCGTCTACAAGTTGTCTAAGTTCTGTTACTTTCATTTTTTTAGTCAAGGCTATTTCTATTATTTTTGAGAATTGCATAAATTTCTAAAATACATTTTGAAGGATTCTTAGCTTAGTGCCAAGTTTTAATTTTGCGATTTTAGGCGGTTTACTTCACATTGATAGTAAACAATTTACATAGGTTCCTAAGGTGGAGTTTGGACCATAATTTTTTTAATTATAGTCTTTCTTTAACTGATGGTCAAAATTTCAGAGCCTTTAAAGTGTCTTTTATGTCGTGCAGCCACAACGATGTGATGACTTTGTATCTACATGTGATTTCCTTGAATCTGCTTTTCTTCTTTCTTCTCTTTGATTTTCATCAACACAACCTATGCTTAGGCTATTAAAGTTGTTATCTTTTATTTTCTTTCTATTTTTATCTCGTGCAAATACTTAACATTATCAACCCTTGTTAATTTTTTCAAGTCTAGAACACCAGTAACTTCAAAATGATCTCCTGTCATAAACACAAACATTTGGCATTTTAAGTAGAAGAAGCCGTAGAACCGAAGGTCTTTTATTAGACTATTACATACAAGAATTTTGATGCAGTAATTGCAAATGTGCACAGAAATAACGATTCCATTATTTCTTTAAATTGAAGATTGTGTCATTTTTAAAGGGTGTAAGGCATCATAGAAATCCTATGTTAATTAACCAAAACACTTAGGGTCCGTTTGATTGCAAATGTGGAAAATTGGTGGAAATAAAATGTTTTGCGGGGAATTATTTGCTTAGAAATTGTTTTACTGGGAATTGTAATTAATTGTATAATTTTTCATGGAAAATGTTGAAAGTTTGGGTCCGTTTGACTTTGTTTTTTATAAAAATTGTCCATTAAAGTGATAATTTTCTCTACTATTGGGTCTAAAATTTGTTCCAATTGCCCAAAAAAATTGAAAAAAAAATTATCATACAAAATACCATTTATTTGACTTTGTTTTGCAAGAAAATTGTCAATAAAAGTGATAAATTTTTTTGACTATTATGTCTAGAATTTTTTCCAATTGCCGAAAAAAAAAACCTAGAAAATATTTAGCAATCAAAACATCAAGAATTTGTTTTCCTCAAAAAAGTGGAAAGTTTGAAAACATTTTCCCGGGAAAATTTTGCCTATCAAAATTACAAAAGTTGGAAAATAGAAATTTTGCATTTTCGATGGAAAATAAGGCGTATCAAACGGAGCCTTAGAAAATGCCATCTTGAATGAAGATTTTATAGCCTAACTAATATTTCTACTAACCCTAGCTAAAGAAGGATCAAACATAAGTACTACTATTTGTGCATTGACAAAAGTATCTCCTTCGCCAAAATTACCACTTACCCTCGATTGACATCTTCTTGTTTATTTCTAACTATGTGGCATGATGTCTCTGAAGTTCCTGGTGGAGTTCATAGGACTTCTGAAATTCCACTCTTTGATATATTGTGTTCTCTCCAAGCTTTGCAATTCTTTAATCACTTTTAAGACTTTTTAGTAATGTACATATCCTCCTCCACATAAGAAGCTATTGAGAACATATTGTTCTCCACCATTTTCAGTTTGACTCAATCAATTAGAACATTACTTGTGCTAAAAAAGATTGTTTTTACCTAAACAAATTATTGAAACTTGCACATAATTAAGTATTATTTATCTATCGAGGCCATGTTATGTCGGCACTTTCGCAAGCACAAATTAAGTTTACTGAAAAACTCCTTCGAACTCAAACATCTTCAGTTGTGATTTATAAGTGTGGCCAAGTTATGTTGGCTATTTAAATTGCATTGAAGCCCTCTATTGGAGAGCTAAATTTTGAAATGGTATCAGATGCTTGGTATTTTAAATTTCATAAATTTAGCAAATACATCGGAGACGTTTGATTTGATTGATTTGTTCTAAAATGATTCATACAAAATAAAATTTCATCTCGTACAGTTTTTGCAGAAAATTGTTTGTCCTACTCGTGCATTAGGGTTACTGTTTTTCTCTTCTATTTCTTTCCTTTCTCCAAACAAACCATGTGAAGCAAAAAGTGGCCTTATGTCTTCGCATTACAAGGCAGAACCCAACTTATCCCAAAAAAACATCAAAAGAAGATTCATATGTTTGAAGTAACTTTTCAATGAAATAAGAGTTGTTTGAAATCTTTCATGCTTCCTTGCACATAAAACAGCTGACCAGAACAACTACGAACATCCAAACCATCAGACGAGCATGTTGAGCAGCATTCAACACAAAAATAGAATTTCCTTCATAGTTTTAGTTGATCGTATAGCTTTTTTAGGAGGTCACTGGCTCTCTTCAGCACAGCCAAACAGAAAAACTTGGTCAAGAATTTTCCAATTTTCCCTCTATCTGAATATATAAACAGCAAGAATCTTTATATACTAATCAATTAAATCATGATTTGGATTTTTCTTCATTGTAAATCAATCCCTCCATCTACAATTCTGTGTTGCTCTAAATGTAGATAGTTTTATGCACAGAACTGGGAGTATTCATTGTACTTTTCCATATTACAGTTTGTATTCTTATATTTATAATTGTGGGTTGGAATTTGTGATCCATGCTAGTTGCCAATTTACTTTTCTTGAATCCGTCTTCATTTTACATGGTAATTGGTGGGCTAACTTGAACACCACGTTTAGACCGTGCTTACGTGTTTAGGTAAGAAAAATGTCTATTTTGCGAACAAGTTATTCTCTATGGATAGGCTCAAAATGGAAATGGTGGATTTCAATTGTGGATGGAGTACTAATTTTTTATAGTTTAATGAGTAATTTCATTTTTCTTGCTGGATATGGGCTGCCTCTCTATTTTAATACTTGGGCCTTTCTAATTTTGCTGGCCTGTTCTATTTTAATAGATGGGCTGATGCCTGCTACTTGGCCAACTGGTTTGCTGTTTTAATTGGTGTAATCTTTGGCCTTACACTTGGCACATCTTGGACCGTTGGATTAAGTTATTGAAGTGTTGATTTTTAATCTTCTGGACTATTCGTTTGGCTTAGTGTGAATTTCATATTCTAGGGTTTTCTCTCCATTGTTTTCTCTCGATAGGTTTTCTGATTCTTGAGACATTTAGTTGATCTGTGTAATATCTTAGTGATATTCCTGAGTATATTGTGTATATGCTAGTGTAGTAGAGTGAAAACTTGTATATGACAGGCTAGAGAGAATATTGAAGAAATCGAAATACATATGTAAATTTGAACTTTGCGATTTCCTTAGTGGATTCGAGCTTAATCTCCATGGTAGATACTCAACGGGTGAGTAGTCTAATTTAGCTCAACATCCAGGCTCCCAAAGGGGTGAAAAATTCTCCTGTTCTTTCTTATGATTTTGCAATTTTATATTTCTATGTTTGTTGATACAAACTCTTGATTCTGGACCAACGAGTGGTATCAGAGCTTCCTTTTATGGGGATTAGGGTTTTTTTGTCAAAATCGTTTTTTGGAGATCTACATGTTTTTCAAAATTTTTGATTAAAATTGTGGTTTTCT